>VMDO01002203.1:0-123516 GCA_007922755.1 Pedetes capensis
GTTAGGTGCCGTCAAGTCGGTATCCGACTCATAGCGACCCTCTGTACAACAGGGGAAACACTATTGTCAGTGCTTCTCTGCTGTTCATAGGGTTTTCAATGGCAGGTTGATTTTTGGGAGGGGGTTGCCAGGTCCTTCTCCCAAGCCTACAGCTTCTGGTGTTCCCAGGCGGTCTCCCATCCAGGTACTAACCAGGCCCAACCCTGCTTAGCTTCAGAGATCTGACGGGATCGGATGCCACAGGGCTACAGCTGCAGGCGGGTACATAGTCATTATGTATAAATAAATGAAAATAGTTTTCTTACTTTTCTACTGCAGATCGTTTCTGTGACTTGCTCTTGTAATTTAATGCCATCTTAGTTTCCATTCCAGTGTATATAGCAACACCTATAAAAAAACTACTTTTAAAACAATCCTCTGCTGTGTTTCACAGGAAATAAATGAACTCATTAGGAAGAAAGATTCTAAGAAAAAGTAGTGACAGTTGTAATTCGAACTTTCTTTAAGTCATTTCATAGTTGTATTTTTTTTCCTTTTTTTTGAGACAGAGTCTTACTATGTAGCCCAGGCTGGCCTCGAATTCAAAATCCTCCTGCCTCTGCCTCCTGAGTGCTGGGATTATAGGCATGCACCACCACACCCACGTGCAGTTCTTAAAGGCTACTTTCCAAGTCCAATTTTGAGGAACCCTAGTCACTCAGCCTGCTGGATAAGGAGCCCATAAGAGCCCAGTTCCTGGGTTGTAATAGACATCCAAACGAAAAAGATACAGGTACAGTGGTACCTTGGCACTTGACTGCAATCTGTTCTGTTTTTTTCTGAAAGGCTGGTCAAGTGCCAATTGGTCCGAGTGCCGAACCTTTTACCTGTAAGAAATAATGTAAATGTCTTCACTGGCTCCAGCACCACACGGAGCGGCTCATTCAGACATACACAAGCCACTCAAAGACTTAGCAGTAAGTTCATTTTAAAATTCAATGGTCGTTCTTACTGTTTTCCTCTTTCCTTCACTTTTAGTGCTAGAACGTTTGTTTGGTGTCATGATGACCACATGGTGTACAAAGGTGTGTGTGTGTGTGTGTGTATACACATATATATGTAAGAACACAGCACCAAGACAGGCATGTACTACTTGAAATTGACAGGCAAACTGATGCTTTCAACTCTACTGCACCTGGAAGTGCCATGGGTAAGTGTGGTGTCTTGGACAGGTTTTAGCATGGTGGTTGAGTGCAGAGCAAGGGGTCAGTCACTACACCAGAATTCTCTTGAAAATACTGGCTGAGGACTGCCGGGCTGGTGCACGGAGCGGGTCAAGTGCTGAGACACCACTGTTTCTGAGTTGGAATTGATAGAGGAACAGGATGGGAAAAACAGAGGGCCATTGCAGATACAGCTAATGGTGTTAATAAAGGCAGACATGGGAAAACACTTCCTATTAGGTCTGAGCAATGGACTGGGGTCAGAGGGTGAAAGGCTCTGAATGTCAGACTCCAGACACCATTCCATAAACGCTGGAGAGCTAACACAGACTTGTCCCACAGTAAATTAAATATGCACAAAGAAAATGCTATTTATAAATGGTGTGGTGTGTGAAAGACCCCAAGATGAGCAAGAATGACAGGGATAAGGTACTCAAACTTGGCAACAGGCAAGACTACTATGAAAAACTGTGCAGTTAGACTTTGGTTTGCATACTAGCTCTGCCACTTGTTACTTCTACATCTTTGGGTAAGTAGTCTCAATTTCTTCATTTTCAAATGAGGAAAAAATCTCACAGAATGTGGGGTCTGTATGAAAAATGAACAAAATGCCTAGACTCTAACAGCTGATCAATAAATGTTCATTCCCATCCCTAAACAGTAGGATTTAAGAAGCAATATAGTACCAGTCATGCCCTCTTCTTAGAGATCTCTCCTGAAGTTTGTATTATTAGAACTATTGCTTAAAGGTAGAGAAAAGTCACTGAAATGACAGAAACCTGGGGGACAGCCAGAATGATGCAATAAGGAAAAGGTGCTGAGGCCAACAACAAGACCGATTCATCCAATGGCATTCAAACAGAAACTTTCTTTCAAGACTCAGAAAAATCTGGACCCCTGCTTTAAGGTAACCAGGAATGAAAGGGTTACTGTTGGAAAGATGTGTTAAAAATATAGTATCTCTGAGAAAGTCTAAAAGCCCTGGAATTTTATTCTGGCTTTTGCTATCAGAACATTATTGTGCATTTAAAAAAATTTGGGTAAAATACACAGAACATACAATTTACTATTTAACCATTTAAAGTGTACAACTCAGTGGCACTTAGTACATTCAGTTTGAAGACTAGCCTTACTGACTTCCTAAAGAATACACTGATCGCCCTCAAAGAAAACCCTGTACCTATTATAAACAGTCATTCTCTATTCCATTTTGCTCTCTTGCCCCTGGGAATAACTTATTTGATTTGTCACTACAAATTTGTACATTCTGGATATTTCAAATAAATGGAATAATATAATGTGGCCTCTTGTACCTGGCTTCTTTTACTTAACATAGTATTTTCAAACTTCATCCATGTCATAGGATACATTAGTGCTTCATTTCTTTTTATGGCTGAACAGTAATCCATTATATAGACATTCTACACTTTGCCTTTCCATTCATTTGTTTATTAACAGCTGAGCTGTTTCTGACCTTTAGCTGTTGTGATGAGTACTGCCATGAAAATCCCTGTGAAAGTTTTTGTCTGAACACCCAGTTTCCCTTGAATATATACCCAGAGTGAGACTGTTGACTCATATGGTAAAACAATATTTAACTCATCAAAGAACAGGCAAACTTTCTCACAGCGGCTGCACACTCCCAACAGCAATGCACAAGGCTTCCAGCTTGTCCATGCCCTTGCCAATGTTGATTGTTTTCTTTTCTTTTCTCTTTTTAATATGGATTTCCTTCTCAGAGAGCATTACACTGAGAGGTTAGATACAGTAGCAGTAACAGGAAAAGAGAATAAGGAAGAAGCTGTAGTGATGGTAGGCCAGGATACTAAGGGCGCTTTCTGAAATGGGACAAGCTAGTTATTTCATGATTACCTACAGTGGACTCAGAGTGGACTGAAGTAATGCAACTCTCCAAAGCAAGAGCTCTATTTATTCACCATTTTGCTATAGTAAAGTATATGTTCCAATAGTACCTGGTATACAGACAGAGGCCAATAAGAATTTACTGAATAAATGACTATATAAATGAATGAGTCAGCAGTTATTAGTCTAATCAAGAATAATCATAATAGATTTACAGAACTGGTTTACTACACCATGATGCTAGATTATATTAACTCTCATCCACATTACTACAAGTACTAGAATTATTTTCTAGTACTCAGTTTCACAAATACCCACAAGGACAATATAAGAGCAAAGTTCTAGTCTTTTGCTCAAAAATAGGAATTAGCAACAAAAATACAACATTAATACAATCTTTGTAAGAAAATTATCATACATAATATTTAAATAAGTGATGAATTATCCAACCAAAGGATCATTAATACTGTGCTTTTAAAAATGCTTCATATAGGTTGGGAATGTAGCTTAGTGGTAGAGTGTCTGTCTAGCATGCACAAGGTCTGGGTTTCCATCCCCAGCACTACAAAAAAACAAAAAATAAAAAACAAAAAACAAAAAGTCTTCATTAAAGCATCAATACAAAAGAATAATGAAAAAGTTTTAAGAATGTACAAACCAAAAATTTCTTTTGTGTTTTTTAATCTGGCTCCACGAAGCAAGAGACTCTCTGGTCCCAGAGGTCTAAGGAAAAAAAGAGAACCAAAAAGCATTGAATATATTAAAACTTCAATTCAATTAAAGGGCATCTTCAGTAGGAGACACTTAAGCTATAGCTACATTACTGGTTTCACGTAAAACCAAAATCCCAGCTCCTATAAAGCTGCCTGGGCCAATCATGAAGTTAGTTACTGTAACAATGAACATCTGGGTTAGCATTTCAGTCACTTTACGGTTACTGGCTCAAAAGTAAAATTATGCTTATAAAATAAACTCACAAAGCCACTCATTTCAAAATTTTTAACACAAAATATAATAAAATTGAAGATAATGCAGTGATTTAAGAAAGTTTAGCGCAAAATGAATTTAGATTTTTTGAGCAAAATTAACAGCTTTAGAAGGGAAAATATAGATTTAAAATGTAATGTAAATGAACTATAGCATGATCTGTGTATAAATGATGAGCTCTGCACAATTAAGGTTATGCTGGATTATAAAGTATAGGCAGAAAGTATGTTAGTGTTTTTGTAGGCAAGATGGCACAGGACAACTTGACTACTTGCATTGCACACTTCCTGGAGCACAGGTCTTCTTGCTGTTTGACTTTCTCTCCATAAAGGAGATATAAAACGACAAGCAATAACTAGAAAGGAAATTATATTTTCTTAGTGATAGCAAAATGAGTAAGAGTCTGTTACGGATAAATTAAAAAGCCTTTATTTTGTCTATTTCTTTCTTTCTTTTTTTTTGTGGTACTGGGGGTTGAACCCAGGGCCTCCTGCATGCATGCTTTGCAAGTGCTGGAGCACTGAGCTGCACCCCCCACCCCCCCCTTTTTTTTTTCTGCTTTTTGAGACAGGGTCTCCCTAAGTTATGCAAACTGCCTCTGGTCTCAAACTTGCGATCCTCCTGCCTCTGCCATCCAAGCTGCTGGGATTACAGGTATGCACCACCATGCCTGGCTCTATTTTGTGTTTTTCTTATGGTTTTCTGAAATACACATATACACTTATCCAAATCAAACAAAATCTGAAAAATTTATAAAAATATCTCTAAACCCAAACACTGTAAAGAATGTGATGAACTAAGGAGGGCCAGGTGTTTGGAACATGGTAAACAAGTATGGTTTTATTAGTCAGATGTACTTGGAGTGCACTGCGTGGATATTCCGAAATCAGTGTGGCAGCTAACTTTTCAGGAGCCATAAAACAGCTCTTTTTCACTAGTGTTGGTTCTAACAATGAACAGAACTGCTTCGAACTTACACCAGCACACAAAATTGGGATATAATAACAGCTTCAGATTAAAAGGCAATTTGTCATTCACTCCAGTTGCTTCAGTAAAGAATATGGTTCATTTTCTTAGCTACTATAGGCACTGAAGTAACATAATTGCTACCATGCTTTACTAGCCATACCTTAATGCAGTTCAGATAATGTATCCACATATTCTTCACTACTTGGCTATAGAAATCCAAATAAAGCCCAGTCGTAGTCATTCAGCAGGGATCCTACACATATAAAGACCCTGCTACAGAGTTTATTGAATGTGCTCCTATGTTCATGTTTATTAAAAATGTGAATTAGTGCTGATGCATGGTATTTTTAGTGGCTTATTTTGAGGATTTCATTAAAAATGATCAACTCTTTCTTTTAGTGATTGGTTTCATGCAGCCAGTATAAACTGAATGAACTAAAGAGGTGATGTATTGAAATTTGATTAGGAATTCAGAGCTGATTCCAAGAGTTGATTTTGCAGTTAGCCTTAATGTGGTAAGCAACAATGCAACCTCATTCCATTAGTGAATCTTTGAATTGACCCAAAGCCTTTCATTTAAATGCCAAAAGTTGGAACCTGAATGGAGGGGCAACAAACCAAAACCACCAACCAAGCAAAAACCAACTGGAAGAGTGAGTAGACGGTTCTAGACTAGTCACTATACACACTAGCTTGCGCTGAATGATTTTCAAGTAAAGAAGACCATGTTGTTGTTAGGTGCCCTCAAGTTGGATCTGACTCACAGAGACCCTCATATGGTTTTTGATGGTTGATTGTTTCGGGATTGCTTTGGGAGAGGATTGACATGTCCTTCTCCCATTTTTATGATGCTGGGGATCGAACCTAGGGCCTCAGAGAGTGCAGAGCAGCACTCTACCAACTGAGCTAAACTCTAGGCATTTACATAATGTTTAGCAAGTATAAACATTATGTAAAATATACAGACACAACAGCTGCGGTTTAGCTCAGCTGGTAAAGTGCTACTCTGCATCCTTTAAGGCCCTGGGTTCGATCTCCAGCAAAATAAAAATGGGAGAAGGACCTGGCACCCCACTCTCAAAACACTCCCCAAACAATCCTGAAACAATCAGCCATTGAAAACCCTATGAATAACAAAGAAGCACTGATATAGTGCTGGCCATAGCACTGTTGGGGAGTGCTTCATCCTGTTATACATATTAGTCCCTCCGCTAAACAGTTCCCACTTACGATAATTAGACAACATAAATGTATTCTTACCTCACAATTTCTTCCATTTGTTGAGTTATTATCATTCGTCCCATGAATCTGCAAAACAATGCACATTACAAAAATATATTACTTAACAAATCCAATGGGTAGAACATATTAATATTTTAACGTTATTCACACACAGAAAATAACTCTGAGTTGTGCAGGCTGCCTTTGGCCTCAAACTCGTGCTCTCCCTGCCAGTCTCCCGAGTTTGTGGGATTACAGGAATGTGCTATAGTGTTCAGCTTAAAAAGTACTATTTTCCCCGCCTCTACTCCAGCTACAAATGAGATAATGAAAAAATGTTTTTAAAATGACAATGTGAGCATTATATGTTACTATTATTATTGTTATAGTCATCATGATAAATTGTTCTTTTAATACACAAATGAATACATTATTTAGCTAACAATGAATGCTCACATATTTCATTACTTACTTACTAATAAGTAGTAGTCTCCTGTGATCTGCACATCACTGGAACCAGAGCATCAATTTCCTTATTCATTCACTGAGCTAAGCAATTACTCATAAGTAAAGCAGTGGGGATACAGTAGTAAGCAAACACCTATAGGTGAACTTCTAAGCTTCTTTAAATTTGTTGTTAGGTGCTGTCAAATCAGATCTGACTCACAACAACCCCTATGGGGTTTGCAATGGCTGATTGTTTTGGGATTGCTTCGGGAGTGGACTGCTATGCCCTCCCAATTTTGCAGAGCTGGGAATCGAACCAAGGGCCTCAGAGGGAGTGGAGCAGCACTTTACCAACTGAGCTAATCCCTAGCCCCTAAAATTGAGGGTGAGTGGTCTATTTTCACAGCAGACTTCTACAGTCTGGCCTTTCAGTCCCAACTTTCTACTACTGAAAGAGCTCACTACGTAGTCAATTCAAGCATACAATTACTTTCTACAAAGTAAATTCTCTTTTGAAGCAAATTTTAGATAGAGCTTCATGTTAATCTTTAGGCAAAGAAGGCATTCTTTTTCAAGTGTCCCCCATTACCCTCCTGTTTCCAGATCACAGATCTTTTATCCCTTGCCGACTTCGGCTTCATTGTTTCTAAACTCTTATTTCTACTTTCTTTGCCTCTTCATTTCTGGGAGAAGTACTGTTTTTATGCACATTACCTTGGATAATTTTTTTTTTTTTTACCAAAGTGTGAAGTCTTTTGTATTTTTTTCCCCTTTATTAGTAAATGAAGATGGAGTACAGAGTAATATAGCATAGGCCTTTTCCATTATGCATCCATTACATCACTTCTGGCAACATATTCATCAACCCATAAAGTTTACGGAGCCTTATGGATAATATGTAGTAAAACTCAAATGCATATTTGGGTAATATTCCTTTATTTGTCCAATGTAATCATGAAGTTGCACTGTTTTAGAGGTTGTCCTCTCCCCCTTCATCCCTCTACATTGACTCTCCTCCCAATCCTATCTTCTGCAATCTTCGCTTTCCTCTGCTAGTTCCCTCCCTCTTTCTTTCTACTCTTTACATTGTCCCTTCTTCCCTAAGTTTAACTGTGAATTTTTTATATATCAATTTATGTACAGGATTTTTTCTTCCTTTAAGTAAGATTCAGCTCCCACATGAGTGAGAACATATGGTATTTCTCTTTTTGAGCTTGTGTTTGTTTAAGATGATGTTCTCCAGTTCCATCCATTTTGCTGCAAATGACATTATCTCATTTTTTTATTGCTGAGTATGATTCCATTGTGCATATGTACTATAATTTTTTACTACTTAGGAGAATTTTATGTAGTTATCATTCCAGCCTAGACTTTGGATTTAGATACAAAACACAACCCTTGGACACCTTTCGGAGATGTGTGATCAGTACTTTTGTTTCCCTTAGCCAAATTCCCTTCTGTTCTTTTTATCTGCCCTATTATTCTTGATTCACAGGCACTTTTTGTATCTGTTCAGGCCTGCTCCACACTGGCTCAATCTATCCTGCATTTTCCTCATCTCTCCAAATCCACATTTGAGTTTTTTCAAAGTGGAAATAACTTTATTATACTCTTTTCTGACTATAAATACCACATACATACTCAAACACACCCGTTTTATAAAATGATTCAGATAATGTTAAAAAGTCACCAAAAAGGAAATAGCAATCACTGGTAACCCAACTACTCAAATATAAACACTGCTAATATTTTGGGATATGTTTTCCAGGTTTTCATACCCCACCATGTATGCACATTTGTATGTATGTATATTAAAAACAAAAATGGGATCAGATTGTAGATACTACTTGTAACACTTTTCTCCCACTTAAGGTACCCTATTAAAAACATATGGTTACCACATAATTTAGATCACTACTGATGAAAGTTTAGGATGTTTTTTCTGAGTTATGAATAGCCTAAATAATGCAGCTCAGACTGAATAACCTCTCATTAAGATAAAAACCAAACAGCAGAATCTTATTATTTTGTCAGGAAAAGTTCTCAGACATGGAAGAGTTGAGTCAAAGTCTAATCTACAAAGGAGCGGTCAGATAAGAAAGAACACAATCAAGAAAAGAGAAAGTGGAAGCATGTGCTAGAGGCTGCTCCTAAGCAGGCTCCACTAGTTTCCTTTCCTTCAGCAGTCTCGCAAGAGATCACTCATCTGCATTTGACAGTCTCTCACAGTGAGCTATTAAGACTTCTTTAAAAGAAATAAAGCTGGGTGCAGTGGTGCAGGCCTGTAATCCCATCGCCTCAGGAGGACTCAGGAGGCGGAGGCAGAAAGATCACAAGTTCAAGGCCAGAGGCAGTCTGCATAATTTAGCAAGACCGTGTCTCAAAAAGTGAAAAAATGGGCTGGGGGTGCAGCTCAGTGGTCCAGCACTTGCAAAGCATGCAAGCCCAAGGACCTAGGTTCAACCCTCAGTACCGCAAAAAAAAAAATTAGGTCAGAGAGAAAGGCTGGGGGACAGATCTTTATGAAGATGTAGGCTTTGACTCTGAGTGACCCGGAGAGCCACTGCAAGGTCTCAGCAGAGGAGTGACATGATCTGACTGTGGCTGCTGTTGTGAGACTACAAGACAGAGAAGGGTAAAAGCAGAAAAATAGTATTAAAAGTGCCTCTGTAGCAGAATCCAGGCAGAAGACAGTGCTGGCTTAGACAGAACTAGTCAAAGACAGTGAGATTTGGAGGTACTGAAACGGCAAACCAACAGAACATTGTGAGAGAGCGGGGCAAGATGTGGGAAGGAAAGTGAGAAGAGATGAGGGAGAGATGTGAAG
Organism: Pedetes capensis; assembly: GCA_007922755.1. Lineage (NCBI taxonomy): Eukaryota > Metazoa > Chordata > Mammalia > Rodentia > Pedetidae > Pedetes > Pedetes capensis. The sequence continues at coordinate 9,517 of VMDO01002203.1, forward strand.
AGTCAGCCATGACTCCAAGGATAAGCCCAAGCAATTAAAAGGATGGACTGTCACCCACTGAGCCAGGACAGGCTGCTAGCTAAATATCCAGGGGCTGGGATTTAGCTCAGTTGGTAGAGCGCCGCTATGCAGTCTCTGACTTATATCCCTTAACTGTACCCCCTTTCTCTACCCTCCCCATGAATAACATCTCCAATTGGATAGAGATTTCACATGATGTTTATGGTTACAAACCAAGGTCTGCTAACAGGACTTCAAATGAGTACACTATGACCGATACCTGTATAAGTCTGCTTCTGGTTGCTGACATTCTATCACTGCTATAAGACTGTCCAAGTTGGCAACTGTTTGTAATACTGCTGTTTCTGGAACTGCCACATGTGTCTGGGGAAGAAACAAACAAACCAGGATTAACTTATATCTAAATGTGACCTTGTTTGTTAGGTGCCATCATCAAGTCATGTCTGACTCATAGTGACCCTCGTAGGGTTTTCAATGGCTGATTGTTTTGGGATTGCCTTGGGAGTGGATTGCCATGTCCTTCTCCCATTTAGGAGCTGGGGTTCAGCTCAGTTGGTAGAGCGCTGCTAGGCAGTCTCTGAGGACCCTACCTCAATTCCCAGCATTGTAAAAAATGAGAGAAGGACGTGGCAATCCACTCCCAAGGCAATCCTGAAATAATCAGCCATTGAAAACCCTACGAGGATCGCTATGAGTCGCATATGACTCAAGGACACCTAACAACAAATGTGACCTTAGACATCAACTTCTTCAAATGACCTTTACAGATGAAATCATGCTCACTGCACTTAAGATCACTCAGCAGATGACAAAACAAAAGAGAAAGATGAGTGTGAAATAAACAGAGAGCACAGGGACTGCTGTGATTTGATTACGCATCTATATGGGCCATTTACATACAAGGAAATTAAGTCTATAGTATGGTCCCCATTGTTCAGAGTTTAATATAAGTAACTTAATAGGAAAAAATGTGAATTTTCACCCTCGACTGTACTCTGAAAACTGAGAAAACTTCAACTAGTGTCTTAACTTAAAAATAAAAAATACTAAAAGATATTTTTCCTCAGAACACTTTCCATTTTCACCCTCAACTGACCGAACCAGAAGACTATTGTGGAAGTAAATATATGCTAATGTTCATCCTGTTTAACATTTTATACTTTAAGTTTCAGTAATTAACCAAAAGGAAAATATCATCATGACCCAGAGCTACTTGGTTCACAAGAGCCACACTTGACCCACACCCACAAACAAACCTTCAGGTTAGTCTCTCCATCCAAACTAGCAGTTGTGACGTGACATGAGCCATCAAGTCGATCTGAGGACAGAAGCACCAAATCTGCAGGGAAAATCTCATCTTTGGCTATTCGGACAATATCACCCACCTATCAAGAATTTGGGGGAAATGAATATAGAAACTTTAAAAGGAAAGGATTTTTACTGTGTTCACAGCAAGTGGCATGCCCTAGTGTATGTATGTGTATGGGTATATCCTGCAGTGCTGGGGATGAACGCAGGGTGTCCAGCATGCTGGCAAGTGCCATACCACTGGGAGCTACTCTCCCAGCCCCTATCACTGTACTTAGTGTAGGAAAACAGTTTTTAACAAAAAATAACCAAAACAGAACTATGTGCTGTGATATGAAAATCTATTTTCTACGATTGACTACAGGCATACCCGAATGTTCTTTGATCTAGTTTTCACAAGACCACCACTTCGCACAACATAAACAGGAGCTCCATTCACTTCATTATCTGAGTTGTGCCGTAACCAATCTTCATATCCCTGTAAATATCCAAAGGAGAAAAAACCCTTTTCAGAATAATTTTAAAACACTTTTAGCAGATGAAGAAAAAAACATAATAACTTCCTCAAGCCTTCCACTGACCATATTTACATTTGGGTATTTTAATGAGAATGCTCAGAGGTGCTTGACAGTTGTTCCTACCAGAAACATTATCTTCACTTCGTTTTCATTTTACACATGTTCCTGGTTTTCACAGGACTACCCTAGTTATTGTGTGCTTTTCCTTTTCGGAGGTTCCCTGTGTCACCTTTATGGCCTCTGTTCTCACACTTCACTATAAAACTTTTATTTCTATGTTTTTGAATGGGATAAAATATGCTGGTGATTCTGAAATTTATATTTCTATTCATACACCTCTTCTGAATTCCAAACTTGAATATCTAACTGCATTATTAATATCTCCTTTTTGATGCCTCATAAATATCTCGAACAGATTCAAAACTAAGTTTGGGATGTTATTCCAAAAGGATGTTGCATTTCCCATCTTGATAAATGACATCACCACCTACTGAGCTGATCATGCCAAATATCTGGGGAGTCATGTACAAATTATATTTTAATCACACAGCATAAATACACACATATTATTACAGACAATAAACAGAATAAAAGGACACATTTTAAACCTGTGGCTGACTTCTTTCACCTTCTTAAATAGACCAACAGAATTAATTACAACTACAGGTTGAGTGAGTACCTCTGATTTGAAAATCCAAAATCCAAAATGCTTCAAAATCCAAAACTTTTTGAGCACTGACATGATGCCACAAGCAGAAAATTCCATACCTGACTTCATGTGTGAAACAATATTTTATTAAAAAAAAAACTATTAAAAATAGTGCATAAAATTGTCATTAGACTAGGTGTATAATGTGTATACAAAACATAAAACCTTTTTGTGTTTAGACTTTGGTCCCATTTCCAAGGTATCTTGTTATGTACATGCAAATATTCCAAATTCTGATAAAAATCTGAAATCCCAAACACTTCTTATCTCAAGCACTTTGGATAAAGGATACTTGACTTGTAGTACTTAAAAAAAATATTGGTGGAGTGCTCCTCTGCACACTGTGAGGCTCTGGGTTTGATCTCCAACACCGCAAAAATGGGAGAAAGACCTGGCAGCCCACTCTGGAAACAATCAGCCATTGAAAATCCTATGAATAGCAGAGAAGCATTGACATAGTGCTGGGCATGACACAGTGTCGGGGAGTGTTTTGTTCTGTTGTACATAGGGTCACTATGAGTTGGACCTGATTCAATGGCACATATCAACAACATATGGGTCATCACTGAAAAGGAAAACAAATGTAAACATTCAAAGAATCCTTTGATGTGAAGGAATAGGTTTGTATTTTTTTTAAGTGGAAAAGACTTCCTTACTATTTAACAAAAATTCAAGGACTCAAACATACAGCACAAGTACAGATATTGAAATAATATCTAAGAAATAGTATTTGTTGTTGTTGTTCTTAGGTGTCATTTTATTTTGAGAAAGGGAGAAAATCCTTATCAATTAAGTTTTCTCTTAGAAAGTTAAATGATGATTTATATTTCCTGCTTTGCCTTCATTGTCAAGAAGCTCTCATCTAAATTTAGAACTCAACTACCATAACCACACTAACACAGGTTTGAGGGACAATCTTCCTGCTTCCTACCTTTAAATTTCATGGAGTTTAAATTCATTTAGGAAAGAAATAGGTTGTTAATTATTATAATTATATTAAACTCTTATTTTCAGATCTGCATTCACCAGAATTTTTTTGCAACTCAATTAATGATATTTCAATTAAATGCAGTCTGTATTTATATATATATTGGGAGAAAAGGGCAAGAAATATCATATTTTACATCACTTTTAAAAATATCCAAGCTAGCCAGACGTGGTGGCCCATGCCTGTAATCCCAGTGCAGTGACTCAGAGGCAGAGGCAGGAGGATTGCAAGTTCAAGACCAGAGGCAGTCTGTGTAATTTAGTGAAACTCTATCTCAAAAAGTTAAAACATGGATTGGGGGTGCAGCTCAGTGATACAGCACTTGCCAAGCATGCAAGTTCGAGGTCCCGGGTTCAACCCCCAGTACCACAAAAATAAATAAGTAAATAAAATCCAAGCTAGACAGGTATGGTGGCCCAGCTTGTAACCCCAGTGAATTAGGGAAGCGGACGCAGGAAGATCGCAAGTTCAAGGCCAGATGCAGCCTGTATAACCAGGGGAGACCCTATCTCAAGATAATAAATGTGAAAAAGGGGCTGGGGTACAGCTCAATGGCTGAGCACTTGCAAAATATGCATGAGGCCCTGGGTTCAGCCCCCAAGTACCCTCAGGAAAAGGAAAAGTGCAATAGTTCATTTATTCATTTATTAGGCAAATGTTTACTGAAGCCTGCACGTGTGCATGGCTCTGTTCTGATCACTGAAAATCAAACAGTCTTACAGAGCTGGATGTGTGGATGAAAGTAACAAACTAATAAACATTTACTCAGTGGACTACCAGGTCATGACTCCTGACACAACAAAGAGTGAGCTAAGAAAGAGTCTGAGAGTCTTAACACAGTGAGGCATTGAGCCAGGCAGCTGCCGGGTGGAAGAGTGTCAAGGGAGAGAGTCTGCAGGGCACCAGGCTCAGAGGCAGGAGCAGGTCTACTCCAGATGCATTAGGAGAGAGCGGCTGGAGGACAGGGAGAAAAAGGGACATGGCAGGAAATGAAGGCAGAACCAAGGACTAGACCTTGCATGGCTCCACAGATTACGAAATGACCTGCTTTTTGGTCTGTTTGGTAAGAAACTGTAAGTGGAGGGGTCGCATGATCTGCCTAAGAGACCAATCTGACCACACTATAGAAACAGCAGGAGGGCAAGGGCAAAAGAGAGACTCTTGGGAGAACAGTGCAATTGTCCAGGCAAGGAAGGGGTGAGGGGGACCTGGATTAATGAGGTAGGGATAAAGATAGTTCAATGATGAAGACACCAATGTCTGTGGTGTAAAGATGGCAGTGCCATTAGTGAACTGGGGACAGGGACAACAGCATAGCTTCAGGGGGAAAAACACCAGTAGACTCTTGTAAGATTTCCAGAGAGAAGTGTTGTTACACATGTGTACTTGGAGTTCAGAGACTAGTTTCAGGACAGATACAAATCTGAGAACCCTCCACGTGCAGATGGTACTTTAAACCAAGGACTGGATGAAATCACTTCAGAGGAAAGTATATATAGAAAACAGGCCCAAATTTGTATTACCTTGATGAACTAATTGACACCTGCAAAACTCAATAAATGAGTGTGGAGTGATTTGGAGCTTACTGAATGATACACACATATTTTAGTCTCTAAAGTAAGAGTGAAGAAATCAAACTTAGTGAGAGCTGGGATATAATATTGTCTGGCACACTAGATGCATAGTGTATTTGCTAATTTATAGGCTCCTCTTAATCGTTATCTTTTAATAAAAACAAAGGTAATAAAATAATATACTTCACCCCAGAATTGTAAAATGTGGGTTAAATTTATTTTCACATCAATCAACACCTTGTCACTACATCTTAGAAAGTGGAAATCTATCCCCTGTGGACTCAGGTAGAAGGGCTTCTCTTTGTACATCTGAGACCCTGTCAAGATTTGCAGGGAAGCAGTAGCGGTATGGACATGACAGAGCTAAGAATTTATTTCTTAATTAGTATGTATGTTTCCCAATAATCTTGTTTCTCTATACCTAAATATTAATATCAATTCTTAATCTGGCTGTAACTATTTCTATTAGGGTACTACTTCACATAAATACCCACTGCACCAAGGAAAGTTGTATAAACTAGGAAAGTACTTTATAATTTTTATTTGCAAAAAAACTATGCCAGAAGTAAATGCTGCCCTCTCCATAAACACATACCTTTTGAACTGTACTTCCTTTAAACATCACTGAACTTTACAAAGATGATTTTAATATATAATATAAATTGATGCTTTTAGGTGCTTTCAAATTATGCAAAGGGAACAACATATTTAAACAATGGCAATCATACATGAATCACAAGGTACTAAAATATCAGAGTGGCTGACTCGGTTTAATTTTATCACATATCAAACAAAGTTGCTGCTTTCTTATGAAAATTATTTTCATAGAAACTGTTAATTTGGAGTGGAAATATTTAGCGCCTTCTGAATGAGCATGGGGAAAACAATAACAGGAATTATTTCATACCTGCTTTATGGCGGTTACAGTTATCACAAAGAATAATGGAAGTCCACTGGTAATTGGACTGGTAGGTGTATCAATCATTAGCTAGATTTTAAAAAAGAATGCAGAGTATTATATTTTTATATGATGTACATCATACCATTAATGTCTAAAGTCTCACACTATTATGCAGTGGGTATAGTTTAGTTCTTAATTCCACAACTTCATTTTGATAGATACTCTATGGAATTGGTAGAATATTTAAACGTATTTTATACACCCAGATGCACTGCTAGAGTGAGCTCAGTCACTGTGCTTTTTTAGGGGGTAGGTTGTTTTTTGATACAAGGTCTGGCTACGGCAGCTCAGGTTGGCCCTGAACTCTTGGTGTCCTATCTCTGCCTCTCACCATGCCCAGCCACTCTGTTTTCTTTACACACAGGAAACTCAAGTTCTTCCTCAGTGTTGCCTAGCAGTGCAACTACAGCTACACAGACCTCATTTCATGTTTCTTTGCACGTCCTGAAAAATGCTATGAAGTCTGTCAGCAATCTCTATCCTAAGCTTCACAATAAACACTGAGGAGGGGCACAGGAATTAGGAACTAGGAACAGGAGTATGGAAAAGGTTTTTTCCTACAAGTGATTTTGTTCAATCCAGCAGAACCTGAGGGGGATTGCTAGGAAAATGATGCTGCAATTATGATGTAAATCATATGACTGAAGCTGCAATAAATTGCTGGGGAAGTAAAGTATGTGCAATAAGTATGTATGGTTAGCTAAGACATAGATCTTATGATTTATTAATGTTCTTTTGCTCTGGATAGGCCAATTAAATTTGTTCTATTCCACAGACATGCTAAATTCCTGATATCAGCCAGTAATTTCACAAATGCATGCATGCTATGTGGATATGTTAGTATAATGTCTCACTTTTCCAAGAAAATCAAGCGGAAAACTCAGCAGATGCTCTATTGATATAAAATGAGAAGTACTTCTCTGTTCATGAAGAAAAGCAATCTGTTTTTAAAAAGTAAATGTTTCCTAAAGCTTTAAAATCATTATTTGACTAATTTTTTCTTTTGTAATTCTAGGTTCTATTGACAGAAAAGTTCAGAGTTTCTACAAAAATTTAATGCCACAGTGGGGCTGGGATTTAGCTCAGTTGGTAGAGTGCTGCTCTGCAGTCTCTAAGGTCCCGAGTTTGAGTCCCAGGACCGCAAAAAAATGTGAGAAGGATGTGGCAGTCCACTCCTGAGGCAATCCAGAAACAATCAGCCATTGAAAACCCTATAAGGGTAGCTGCCAGTCAGAGATGACTCAATGGCACCTAACAACAACAATAAAAGAAAATTTAAAATTTTATCAGAAAAGAATAACTTCCTTAAAGGAAAATAAAAATCACTATATTTACATCTTGTTTTATGCTGAAATTTCATAAGTTTTCTCTTGATATTTTTTGATATGTTTAAAAAAAAAAAAAAGCATAGTGCTTGCTTTGGCAGCATATACACTAAAATTGGAATGACATAGAGAAGATTAGCATGGCCCCTGCACAAGGATGGCACGAAAATTTGTGAAGCATTCCATATTTTTAATCATACTTTAAAAATCCTATACATAAATTGATATATAAAAAATGCACAGTTAAACTTAGCAAAGAAGGGACAATATAAACAATAGAAAGGAGGAGGGAGGGAACAAGCAGAGGGAAGAAAAGATTGGGGAAGGTGGGATGGGGAGGAGGGTCAATTTGGAGGGATGAATGGGGAGAGGACAATCTCAACATATACACTGCAACTTCATGACTACATTGGAAAAATAGGGGAATATAACCAAATAAACATTTGAGTTTTACCACATATTAGGCTCCATAAACTTTGTGGGTAAATGAAAATGTTGCCAGATGTGATGTAAAGGGTACATAATGGAAAAAGCCAATGCTGTATTACTCTGTACCCCATCATTGTTTACTAATAAAGGGAGGAAAAAAAAGGTGCATCCTAACTTCACAGGGAAGGAATAAAAGAATGTTTGCCTTAGGGACCATTCCAGACTATTCCACTCTTTCTCCTTCCCTTAGGTTGGTGCTGATTCTGTACCCTTTGCTAAAATAAAACTGCTATTAAATATAAAAAAGAATAATGTGAAAATTAAGAAGCTGGTGAACAGCTTATAATGTGCATAGTTTAAAAATAAGGTAACAGCTCCCTGGATAAAGAAGATGCTTAAAAATCAGAATTGCTGGCCGGGCATGATGGTGCATACCTGTAATCGCAGTCTTCAGGAGTCAGAGTGAGGAGGACACAAATCTCAGGCCAGCCTGGGCTACACAGGCAGACTCTTAGTAAGAATTGTTTCAAAATCTCTAAATTAAAACAAGATATATTTATGTGTTCGTGTGGGTAAGGTGTTGCTATGTTACTGAGTCTGGCCTCATACTCCTGGGAGGAAGCAATACTCCTGCCTCAGCCTTCTGAGTAGGTGCAACTTACAGGCTTGCCCCACAATACCTGGCTAAAATGAAGTTTCAATTAAAAAGATTAAAAGTCCCCCAAAATCACTTCATATAAAGATGATTCCACTGGCATACATATTCCAAAAACATAAACTACATATTAACAGCGAAAATATTTATGTCCTGAGGCAAGCATCTGAAAAGATATGTTATACTCTTGGCTTAGATTATGATTATCAGCCCAAATTACTCATTAGTAATGAAACAAATAAAATGGATCTTAAAATTCATAGGCTACTTTTTAAAAATCAAGTTGCGATTTTGTTTATTTATTCACTGAATAGAGCAGAGAAGCTTGGCAAAAAAGACAAAAGGTCTCATAGTCAAACAATTAAGAATACAATGTAATTTTTCCCTGCTTTAAAATATATTTTTAGAAACCATGTTTACAAACAACAACCCATTGAATGATAAAAGCTTACCTGAACCAAAAATATAATAAGAAAATAAAAGTTTGCCACTCTTCTGAATTGTTCAAATAAATTTTTTGGAACAAAATTCCACACAGTATACTAAAAAAAAAAGAAGAAAAAAGAAGAAAAAGAAGAAGGAGAAATCAATAAATCAACATTGTAAAACAATATAAACTATATAGATGCAATCATAAGAAAAGTAAAGCCAGATTTACTAAACCCTCAGACAAATTCCTGTAACTCTTGATGCTATAGAACCTATCTGGTTTCTGGAATTCAAGACTTTTAGTCTATCTTCCTTTTTTCTTTCTTTTACAATTTTTTTGCACCATTTTAGTATACTTTTAAAAATGTGATAAACTGGAACCTGCTAATTTGCTATGAAATTGTTGGTTTTTTTAAAAGAAGTTAGAAAAGGCAGATCTAAAATGACATTTTAATAATTTATTTTGGACTTTGGTTATATAAAATTAAACCTAACAGTAAAGGTGAATACAAGTTGATAGAAATGCTAACACTAGATAAAATTTATTTTATATTTTATTTAGCTCAATGCCCAAAACAGAAAATAGTGAGAAATACAGAAAAATATCCTAAAATGTTGAAGAAATAACAATGCTTTAGACAGTGATCACTAGGATAACCATCAAAAAACTTCCTAAGGAACACGAAACTGTGTCACAATGTCAGTTTTAAAAAGTGAGACAGCAGAGCATAATAGTCAAGAGCACAGATGCATGGGAGTTAACCTCTGTGGCCCAAATCTGAATTGTAACACTCCTCAAATAACCTGGGGCTTAATCTGTTCATGTCCTACTTTGTTCCTCTCTAAAAGGATGATAATAAGTATATGTTACAAGGTTCTTAAGTATTTATTAAATATTTATAAGCACTTACGATAGAAACTGGCTCATATTAACTGCAATGTAACTTTGTTATTATTAATTAGCTCATAAATTTATAATGCTATATTACAGGGTAGAGTAATATACTACACATTTTCTTTTTTATCAACATTTACTATGTAACTTTATATATGAAACAAGAAATAGTAGAACTTTTACTTTGCCCTATAATATAGCATGTAAGAGCCCAGAGGCTAGGGATATAATTTTATTTATTGCTCTATCTTTAGTGGTTATACTACTGTTTGGCACATAGTTGGAGATCAAAAATTTTGTAGAATTGCAGCAGCTCGGGAGGTGGAGGTGGGAGGATCGCAAGTTCGAGACCAGAGGCAATCTGTATAACTTAGCGAGACCCTGACTCAAAAAATCAAAAAAATGGGCTGAAGTCACAGCTCAATGGTCCAGCACTTGCAAAGCATGCAGGCACGATGCCCTGGGTTCAACCCCCAGTACCAAAAAAAAAGCAGAATTGATGAATAAATAAAAATGATTAAAATGGGTTTTTTTCTCAGATAAACATCTTGATGTCAGACAATGAAACCATAATGCCTATTGATAAATTTAAAAATTTTAAAGAAGTTTATCTAATTTCTCTGGTTTTCCAAGTGCTCCACTACTCAGCTATACCTCAGTCCATTTTTCATGTTTTAGCTTTGAGTCAGGGTCTCACTAAGTTATGCAGGCTGCCTCTGGCCTGGAACTCGCGCTCTTCCTGCCTCTGCCTCCTGAGTTGCTATTTCAGACGTAAAACATCCTTTCCCACATAAACAATTTCATAAATACAGTTGGGTTCCCAGAGGAGAGCACAAAAGCCTACATCCAGGGGTACATAGAGCACAGTATCTAACAGTCCTTGGTGACATTATATTTCCAATTCTGATCTAGGATGTATGAAATATATACTTCCCCTTGGCAGGGCAGCAGTATGAGCTCCAGAATCTGGGAAGAAGAAATGTGGTTAAGGGTCAAGAGAGAACAGAAGTAGATACTTTCTGGGACCAAAAGAAGTCACTGTTTAATGTGTACATGAGATGGTTACTGTGGGTTAAATTATCTCCAGCTGATTTTTTTTTTTTTTCAGCACTCAGGGGCTGAACCCAGGGCCTTGAGCACACTTTGCAAGTGCTTAACCACTATAAGCTGTACCTCCAGTCCCTTTTTTATTTTTTATCTTGAGACAAGGTCTCATTAAGTTATGTACGCTGCCTCTGGCCTCAAACCTGCCTCCTCCTACCTCTGCCTCTCGAGTTGCTGGAATTATAGGTATAAGCCACTGCACCCAGCTCTACAGCTCATCTCAACTGGACTAAGAGGCAACTGTTCCTATAGGAGTCAGAGTATCTCCATGTAACTTCTGCAGGCACCATATCAAATATATAAAATTTTATACAAATTAAGTTGGCAATGTTCTAAGTTTACACCAACCTATGTAAATCATGGGCGGGGGCTTAGCTAAGTTGGTAGAGTGCTAGCTCTGCACTCTCTGAGGCTTTGAGTTTGATCCTTAGCCCCAGAAAAACAGAAGGAACTGGCAGCCCACTCCCGGAACAATCAGCAACTGAAAATACTATGAACAGCAGAGAAGCACTGACATTGTGCTGAGCATGGCATAGTGTCAGGTAGTGTTTTGTTCTGTTATGCATAGGGTCACTATGAGACAGACCCGACTTGGTAGCACCTAACAACAATTACAACAACATGTAAATCATAACAGTGACAATATATTTTGTCTTCTGGAATCTTATGGAGAGCAATTACATACATTGGCAGTAAGCTAACTGGTTTGCGGACATTTTCTTTGGTTAGCTCAGTAATACAAGGAAAAATTTATAACAAATAAAAATTTCATATGCAAAGTAGTTTGCAAACAGTATTATCATTTCCATGTTTTCTGAAATACAAACATATTAAAAGATTGTCTACATTCTTCACTTATCCCACGATAGAAAGAGAAGGGACACAAGGACCATAATATTAAACAAGATGAAAATAATTTTAAGAAAAACAACTTATTAAGCTTTAAGAGACTCTTAATTATTATGTATGAGTGGTTAATAAATGAGTTAGTATAACTTTTCTACAGTTACATATGACTTTAGCATATATCTTTTGTCCCTAAGATCTAACATTGGTGGGAAAACTAAAACATGGCTATGAAATTCAATAATTTTCAAAGTTTAAATTTACTATAGTTACTATTATTAATGAAATTAAATAAAGACATACCGTAATGCCTCTATAACATGGAAAATAGTTATTGACAGGAGAAACACAGAAGTTTATTATTAAATACAGGAGCTTAAAAAATTATCAAGCTCAAGTACATAAATTAACATACAAAATAATTCAAAGGAAAAGCAGCAAATCAGAAAGAAAAATTTAATCAAGGAGATTGGATTTCATGTGAGCTTTAAATTTTAGAGGAACAGGCTGGAAATCAAAAGTAAGGAGAACATTTCAGGAAATTAGGACAGTATGAGTAAAAAAGATGGAGGAGGCAAGTTCATTATGGCTTTGTGGGACAGAAAATAAAGCAGTCTGGAAAGAATCTAAGGGAATAACAGAAAAGTGCAAAGTAGAAAAAGAAAACAATGGGAGACCAGTGTCCCTTATGTTCAGGAATTAAGTAACTAACAAGTACTATCTACATTCTTAAAATTGTGTTCAAGATGATTTTTTTTTTTTTTTTACAAAATTAAATCTACAATTGCCACCAAATTTTACATTTTCAAAAATGTAGTGAAAAACATAAATCTAGCAAAGACACAAGGGTAGGAAGTTCAATTTGAGCTGTGGAATAGCAAGTAATCTGATTAGGAAGAAGGTTAAGAAAGCAACAGTGGCGTAACGAGGGACACAGAGAGAGACGATCTTATGCTAAAAATTTTAAAGAAGGAATGTTTATTTAAACATCTACATTTTTGAAACTATGGTCAAAAACATTAAACCCAATACTGTTGCACAGGAAAATAGCCACATATTATTTATTTAATCCAAAAAATTTTCAGGAAGGATATTCAGCTTCCAGTACTGGCAGAGGAGTTAAGTGGTCCTGTGACCTCTCAGCAGATACGAATTACAATAAAATAGGCTTAAAAACTATCTAAAAACTTGTGAAGTGTCCAAAATATAGATGGGAATTCAAAGGAAACTTCTTAAGAACCATTGTCTAAAATGAGAGTTGTCATTAATGGACACGTCTCATATGTAAATAATGTGATGGCAGAAAAAAAGGGGGCGGGGATAAGAAACTGCTTGCTGCCCAAGGCAACACCCTTGAGAAAGATGAAATCAGGATTAGAAAAAAAAGTATCCGTGTCTCTGCAGGAAAGGGAAGAAGCAATACAAAGATGCTTCTTAAGGTGTTCTATCTATAAGAGACAACATGGCCGAATGGCTGGAGAAACTCTGAGGAAAAATGGCTGCGGGAAGGCTCAAGCCTTCAGAACTCTCCAAGCCTGAAAGCCCCCTCCTGCTATTTCCCCAACCTCTGGTGCAGACACTGTGTATGTGTCACTGGCACACTGACACAGATAATAAACAACCCTCTCCTGTCTCACAAAAGCGTGGTTGATTTTTAAGATATCCTTAAACTGTCAGCCTCCCCTGACTCTTAAGAATGCTTGGTGTTACGATAAGAACCTAAAGAAAACAGCCTGAGCCACTCACCAGGGGCAGCAGTGCACCTGAAAGCATTGGCCCTCTTGGTCTCCCTCACACTAAGTCTTGGTGTCTGAGTGATTGATTTTTTTCCCATCTGTTGACCCGTGCTACTGGTCCATGATGGCACCTATCAAGCAATAGCTATGTTCTAAGGAGAACTTTACCTTAGTCTCCTGACTCACATTCTGTATAGCTGCACTGCCCAATAAAGGAGCCACTAGTCACATGTGGCTCTTGACATTTAAATTAAATGATGCAAGAAGCATCAAAAGAAGATGGAAGGAACACAGAGTCACTATACCAAAAAGAATTGGTGGATGGCCAACCATTTCAAGAGGCTGGATGTGATCAGGAACCAATGGAACTGAAGGAAGAAGTAGAAGTGGTTTTGAAGGAATTGAAACACAAGGCTCCAGGAATTGATGGAATACCAATAGAGGTGTTTCAATAAACAAATGCAGCACTGGACGTGCTTACTTGTCTATACAGAGAGATTTAGAGAACAGCTACCTGGTCAATTGACTGGAAGAGATCCATATGTGTGCTTATTCCCAAAAAAGAGGATTCAACCAAATGCAGAAATTATCGAACAATGTCATTAATATCATACACAGGTAAAATTTTGCTAAAGACCACTCAAAAGCAACTGTAGCAGTATATGGACAGGGGACAACCAGAAAATCAAGCTGGTTTCACAAGAGAGCATGGAACCAGGGACATGACTGCTGATGTCAGATGGATATTAGCCAAAAGCAGAGAATACCAGAAAGATACCTTTCTATGTTTTATTGACTATGCAAAGGTATTTGACTGTGTGGATCACAACAAATTATAGATAACATCATGAAGAATGGGAATACCAGAGCACCTAATTGTACTCATGAGGAAACTGTACATGGACCAGGATGCAGTTGTTTGAACAGAACATAGAAACATTGCTTGGTTTAAAGTCAGGAAAGGTGTGCATCAGGGCTATATCCTTTCATCATACCTCTTCAACCTCTATGCTGAGCAAATAATCTGAGAAGTTAGACTTTAAGAAGAATGTGGCATCAGGATTGGTGGATGATGCATTAACAACCTGCATTATGTGGATGACAGAACTTGGTAAAGGTGAAGAGGATGTGAAACATCTATTGATGAAGACCAAAGAACACAGCCTTCAGTATGGATTACACCTCAATGATAAATGGAGAGAAGGTTCAGATGGTCTAAGATTTTGTTTTACTTGATTCTACAATCAACACTCAGGGAAGCAGCAGTCAGGAAATCAAAAGATGCATTGTATTGGGAAAAGGTGTTGCAAAAAACCTCAAGTGCTGAAAAGTAAAGATGTCACATTGAAGACAAAGGTGTGTCTGATTGATGTCATGGTATTTTCAGTTGCATCATATGCTTGTGAAAGCTAAACAGTGAATAGGGAGAGAGGAAAAGAATTGATGATTTTGAACTATAGTTCTGGAGACAAATATTGAATATACCATGGAATGCCAAAAGAACCAAAAGATTTGTCCTAGAAGTACAACCAGAGTGCTCCTTGGAAGCAAGGATGGCTATACTGCATCTTATGTATTTTAGACATGCTGTTAGTAGGGATAAATCCCTGGAGAAGGACATGATAATTGGGAGAGTGGTGAGTCAACGAAAAAAAGGAAGACCTTCAACTACATGCATTGACATAGTGGCTGCAACAATAGACTTAAGTGTAAAAAAGATTGTGTGCATGGCACAGTGTTGGGGAGTATTTCATTCTGTTGTACATAGGGTTGTTATGAATCAGACATGACTTAACAGCACCTAACAATAACAACCATTTCACAGGGCTATTTTAAAAATTCAATTACATGAGAAGAAATGAATATAATACCAGACATGGCTACTTGGTAACAACTGGCACCTTCTTTTATTTCATACCTCATTACTTTGGTTAAGATAAATCTATCAATTACCAGTTTCTTGACTTTGTAAGACTATAAATATATACTCAAATTATAAGGCTATATATTCTCAAACATGTAAAAAATCGCTTTTTCAAATAAATGGTACACACCTATAGTTTTCATAGTAAAAGTATTCATCTTTACCTTAGATGAAATGATCCGGTTATCTATAAATTTCTGAGGGGTGTAAAGGCCATTCTGAGGAAACCTGTTGGCTATATAAATAGTTCTTGTGTCACTTTGATGTGGTGGGTCAAAACCCTAGGACCAAACAAGAGAAAGAGTTATACTTAGTCATCAAGGTTAGTAGTCATGATTCTTTATTGTTGGTTTTATTTAATTATTCAAATTGCATATATTATTACTCACCTTATATTGCATAAAGACTCCATCTATTTTATTGTTAGAAGAGTTAAACCATCGACTTTTTTCTTTCACAGGTAAACAGGTGCATTATCTTCAGATATAAATGAACTAGGTAATACCTCCAGCTAAAAGCTCTCCCCAAAGACAAGATTTTCTTTGATTCTAATAGCCAAATGATTTGAAATTCCTTTGGTTTTCAGTTTTTAAATGATGGTCAAGAGCTACTGACCAGTACACTACTGACCTGTTAAAAATTAATTAAACTTGGTATTCACCAACTACAATGATCCATTTTTAGATATTACTAAAGATGCTAACTTAGTAATCCATCAAGGAGGTAATGTGACTGCCATTAAGTGCTTAGCTTCCCTGTAACATTTCTAAGGAGACATGCAGGTCTGGGAATTCCTGTATTATCTGGAAGGAAATCTTATTTAGTATATCATAAAAGCAGTGCTGTGTGTGGTGTTCAATTGCTATTATTCCTGTTGGAGAAATTTTATTTCATGATCTTAGAAACAACTAATATAGGCTATACAAATTAAGTGCATTTGTATGCTCTATAATACATGATATTTAATTTTATTTCTTCATATTATTTAAAATTCTATGACTTTCAACTTTGCTTTTGCAATACTTTGGAATAGTTTTGTAAATAAATGAATATGTGAGCCAATGAATAAAGTTTGAATACTATCTACCACTTTAGTCTGATTTTATTTCTCAAAAGGAGTACACAGGAAGTTCATCTATAAACAGGTAACTGGAACATTAGATTGCTCAAGGCATATTTATTCAGTATCCACTTTGAAACCATGAGAACATATGCTTCCTACACCAGATCCTGACCTCTTTATATGCTTTCTGCCTCTCTTTAGCATCGTTCTATATTAAGCTTAACTCAACAGATTCCGATGAAAACCTGCTGGAGCAAACTAAAATACAATACACCTGATATGTTACTACTTTTGTTTAACACTAAGTTATACATCAGTATCTTAGCTTCAAGTATAAATTGGAGGAAAAAAGGTAAATCTCATGGTCAGAATACATAAATCTTTAAGAAGATGTCAAAATAACTGAAGAACCACTGATAGGAATTTTTTTTGGTAAATTCCTACCAAGATTGGAATTTATTGTTATGTACATCTAATGTTAAGAAAGAAACTAACAAAAAGTGTCTAAATAACAGAAAGAGAACAATAGTAATATTTTAGTTAGAATTTATAAATAAACACAAAGTAAAGCTCATTATCCATCATTCATCTCTACTAGATGATATAAATTAGTGATCACATAAAAAAATTTTGGTACTCATACGATTTGTACAATTGTTTCAAGAGGATATATTGAAATGTCCCCCCCATCAATTTTAAATTAAATTGAATTTTAAAAATTCTATCTAGCAGCTCCTTATTCCAAGATAGCACGATTTAAAGTGACTTTCCAAAAGAAAAATAATAAGCTTCTCCCTTGTTGTTGTTGTTGTTAGGTGCCTTCGAGTCGGTATCTGACTCATAGCGACCCTCAGGGTTTTCAATGGCTGACTGTTTCAGGATTGCCTTGGGAGTGGACTGCCTTGGGAGTGGATTGCCAGGTCCTTCTCCCATTTTTGCAGTGCTGGGAATTGACCTTGGGACCTCAGAGAGTGCAGCGCAGCGCTCTACCCAATGAGCTAAATCCCAGCCCCAAGCTTCTCCCTACTCAATAAAATTATATTGACTGATGCATTCTGAGACTTTTTTCAGTTATGATTAATTATATAATCTTATCAATCATATCATAATCAGTGCAACAGACACTGTATGTGAGTATGAGTATTTCTCATACTCAAAATAGTTAAAATTGATATATGTAATAACAAAATGTCCCTTATGGAAATTAAACCGTAACTTTGGTTCCCTAGCATCTTCTCTACAACAGATTAAACTAGCTACTAAATAATAATAAAAAAAAATTCCAAAAATAAAGAAATTGACTGAAAGGAGGGTCTATAAATAGGTTTCAGTTCTGTTAACCTCTGAAATTGTATGCAAATTTGTACATATGCACATTTTTCTGATAAGTGTACTAGGTTCCATCAGATTTTCATTATATAAAGAAGCTTAAGCAGGGCAGAGGGGCTGGAGTTTAGCTCAGTGGGTAAAGTGCTGCTCTGCACTCTCTGAGATCCTGGGTATGATTCCCAGAAGCACAAAAGTGGTAGAAGGACCTGGTAGCCCACTTTTGAAACAATCCCAAAACAATCAGCCATTGGAAACCCTATGAATAGGAGAGAAGCACTGACAGAGTGCTGGGCAGGGCACAGCGTCAGCGAGTGTTTTGTTCTGTGGTACATAGAGTCACTACGAGTTGGACCTGACTCGATGGCACCTAACAACAATAACAAGCAGGGCAGAGTAGTGGATGCCTATAATCCTAAAGCAACTTAGCAGACTGAGGTAGGGTAGTGATTTTGAGGCCAGAGGCAACCTGGGCAACTTCACGAGGCCCTGTCTCAAAATTTAAAAAAAAGGGGGGGGTGCTGGGTGCTTCCCTGTGCATACTAGGTTTAAGCCCCTGGATTTAACATTGGGTTCAAACACCCAGTATTACAAAAGGAAAACAAATTCAACTTAAAACTACTTATCCTAGAATCTTGCTTTATAATCACTTCACCACACCCCTACTCCATATTTAAAACTGCCAAAGGAGAAAATTTATGCTTCAATAACATCTCTACCTTCTTTAACAGAAATAAAAACAAATATCTATTTTTCAAAATTAATTGTACAACTATCCTATTAACATGAAGTATAGTTTCACATTTTAAAAAATTAATTAATTAATGTATTTTTATTTTTGAGATAAGGTCTCATTAAGCTACACAGGCTGCCTTTTGCCTCCAACTTGCAATTCTCTTGCCTTAGCTTCCCAAGCTGCTAGAATTAGGAGCATGCACTGTGGGACCCAGCCACACTGTGTCCCATACCCATTATCAGTAATTCCATGGCAGTGAAGAAGAAATACAACCTGAACTCCCGGGTCACTAGGTCACAGCCACATGCCAGGGTGCAGAAACCTCTGGCACACATTACATTTTCTGTCATCATCCTGGACTACTCATTCACACCCTCAACCCCTTGATGTTTGCCTTTATCTTCCTCCTCTGATTTTATCTTGTCCTGGGAAAAGTAACTGAGATGGATTAATGCTACTGAAGCCACCCTGATTTTATGTTAATGTCTGTTAAAAAAAAAAATAACAAGAATAGGCAGTGGAGGCACATAAACTGAAACTATCTTAAAAACTATCACATTTCAGCCAGGCATGGTGGCACGTGCTATAATCCCAACAACTTGGGAGGCAGAGGCAGGAGGATCATAGTTTGATGGCAAAGGCAGCCTGTATAACTGAGACCCTGTCTCAGGATAAAAAAAAATTAAAAAGGGGGTGGGGGGTGCAGCTCAGTGGTAGAGCACTTGCAAAGTATGTGCAGGGCCCTGGGTTCAGCCCCCAAGCACCACAAAAAATAAAAACATAAAAAATAAATAAAAAATTACCATGCTCTAAAATTTAAAGTGTGAAATTCAAAACCTCTGATGACTGAGGAAATATAAGACTTAGTCCCTACCCACTTGGAGTTAATGGAGTCTTACTAACTCAGGTCTTATGTACCTTAGATGTCATCTAATTTCCTATTTCCTCTCACATATTTAAGATCAGACCAGAACAGCTTTATGGTCTGAATGTGGGAAAACCAGCACAGATATTAAATAATCTAGGAAGAAAGAATATACTTGTTTAAAGCTTAGGAAAAAGGGTTAGATTTGAGACTGGAACCCAGCAAGCAGAAGGGTGAAGGTTAAAGCCCAGGGTGTATATGAGACTGCCCAGTAAGAGGGCAGGAGCAAGATAAAATCAGAGTAAGAGATGAAGTTCTCAGGGCCTTCCTTTTAGATCCATGGGGAAGAAAAGGAATAAACCAGAGAAAGAGCGCTTGGAGGGGCAGAAGCATAGGAACAGCGTGACGCAGGAACCCAGAAGAATTCCAAAAAGGAATCATTTCGTGTGCTGCAAAAAAGGATGAAAACTAGAACAAACAAATAACAAAAACAAACTCTGGTTTTTGGTAGCTTTTGCCAGCACAGTTTGAGTGAAGTCGGACTAGAATGGGGGTGAGTGGAGGTGGGGAGGGTGGGGAAGTAATAATTATGTGAAAGCAAGATCAAGTGAAGAATTGTGACTTTAGTCTGATCTCAAATATATTTACCTCAAAATTTAAAAACAACAAGAGTGGTCACTACAACTTTTTTTTTTCTTTTTTTGCAATAGGAAAAAATAGCAGCAACTGGAATAAGAATTAGGGAAAAGCCTCCTAGAGAACTGCCAGAGATAGCACTGCCTCATTTCGGTAGCTCCAAACCCTCGCTAAGTGCCATCACATGGTCCATTCTCAGAAAATGTTTAAATGAATGAATAAACAATGAGAAAAGTGGGGTTACCTAAAAGAGAACAGAGAACTGAGACATAGCCCTGAACCTCCACTTCTAAACGGCCTCACCAGCTGACAAGGTAGTATTTGAATAACAACTTAAAGAGTAAGGAGCCAGCAGATATCTGAAAGGACATTCCGGGTAGAGGGACAGCCAAGACAAAGGTTCTGAGATTGAAGCAGGCTCAGGACATCTGAGGATAAGGCAGAGGGATGCAGGGTGAGAAGTGGGGTAGGGAAGCCAGCAGAATCCAGAGCTGGCAGAGACTTTGGCTCTCATGCACAAGAAGGCAAGGCAAGCAGAGGAATTATACATCTACTGTGTTTCGTAAGATCCCTCTGGCTGCTAAACTGAAAACACACTGCAGGGACAGAAGGGGAGAAACAATGAGAAGCAGGAAGCTTTGCAGTAACTGAAGTAAGATAGTCTAGAGTGATGGCAGAGGAAGGGGAAAAGGGATCTGGGTATCACTTTTAGCATCAAAGAGGGAGACATGATCTCCTTCTCCATAACACAAAACTGCATCCATGCTTTCAGTCTCTTATGAGCAAACCATTTTATTATCAATTGACAAATAAAAGCTGTACATATTGATGATGTACAATATGATGTTTTGAAGCAAAGCACTTTTTTGATTCCGATTCCTTATGATTTCTTCTTACAGATGTAACCATAAGAAGAAAGCAATAAACTTGTACTTTGCTGCTTAGAAACTGAGATTGTAAAGAATGAAAGGAGAAAAGGAATGCATAAGCTGTATCAGGAATCATACTTATGTCCTTAAAACAAAAGGCTTTTTTATCTTTTGGAAATAAAAAAGAAATATTGCTGGGTGAAATTATATAATGTCTGGGATTTGGTTCAAAATCACTCAAATGGGTGGGGAGAAAATATATAAAACAAGAGTGGTCCTGTGCTGATAATTATCCAAGTTGGATAAGAACAAATGGAGCTCATTATACTATTTTCTCCATTTTGCATATGGTTGAAATTTTCCATAATATAAGCTTTAAAGAAAAAACACAAGCAACTTGTATCAGGCATATTGGCTTCAAATAAGAATTAGCTAAATATGTACAATAACTACTTTTGTTCCTAACTTTTACAAATCACGTGGGAATGACTGAATGGATGGTGGCCTGTGCATATTATCCTACTTCCCCTTCTTTCCTGGAGGTATACTACTTGGAACTGAAATGTGAAAAAAACAGGGCTTAATTAATCCTTAATTAATTTGACATCTGATTTGAAATTTAGGTAACGGAATAGTTTTAAAGAGAGAAAGTATGATTTTCTGCCTAAGTTAACTTTTAATGCCATCTACGAGAGCCTATGTTCCAGCCGTACCACACTGGCATCTCATCTAGTCATATCTTGGAAGCTAAGCAGGGTTGGCCCCGGTTAGTACTTCGATGGGAGACTGCCTGGGAATATGGGGTGCCATAGGCTTGGGAGAAGGACATGCAGCCCACTCTCAAAAAACAATTAGCCACTGAAAACCAGCAGAGAAGCACTGACAGTGCCGGCCACAGCACAGTGCCCCGTAGTTTTATTGAACACAGGGTTGCTATGAGTAGGACTCAGACTTGAAGGCATCTAACAACAGGATAGACTGCACGTTACAAACTTGTGATGCATCTGGAAAGAGTTGCTCCATCTGCAGGCCAAATAGTTGCAAATATGTGAAAATATAAACTGCATCTGTGCTGAACACATACAGACTTTTTTCTTTCTTCCATATACATATTTATATATATATAAATCAGTGTATATATATGCATACATGTGTGTATACATATATATATATACATATACATATGTGTGTATATACACACATACACACACTTTGTTTGAGATGTTTCCCTATGTACAGCCCAGGCTGGCCTGGAACTCACATCCAGTTACCTCAGCCTCCCAAATGCTGGGATTGCAGCAAACATGGCTCAGACTTTTTTTCTGTTATGTTTCCCTAAACAACACTGGATAACAACTATTTGCACATCATTTACATTGAATTGGGTATCTTAAACAACCTAGACCTATAGCTGAAATGCTGCAGCACCTGAGCTCGTCACATCTAGGGAGCTAAGGAGGGTTGGGCCTGGCTAGAATTTGGATGGGAGACCACTCAAGACTACCAGAAGCTGTAGGCTTGGGAGAAAGACCCAGCAACCAACTCATGAAACAATCAGCCACTGAAAACCCTGTGAATAGCAGAGAAGCACTGACATAGTGCTGGGCATGGTACCGTGTCAGGGAGTGTTTTCTCTGTTGTACACAGGCTTGCTATGAGTTGGATGTAACTCCATGGCAGTTAACAAGAACAACAACAACAAGCAACCTAGAGATACATATGTAGTATGCAAACACTATGCCATTTTATATACAGTTTGAATGCGTGCAGATTTTACTGAAGGCAGAGGGAGTGTCCAGGAACCAATTCCCCATGGATTTCCAAGAATGATTGTATCATATACAGGATAAAGAAAGAAGGAAATAATAAGTTAAACTATAAGAAAGCCAGTCAACATAAAAACTTAGCATTCTAGCTGTCTCTTAAAACTCAGGCCAGTTCCCTCATAGCCATGTGCAGGTGTTAAAAAGCAATGGAAACTCAAGGCCTGCCTCAATTACAACACAGAGGGGGAGCTTAAAGAATTCATTATAACCACATATACAGAAGGATTAAATATAATACATATTTCTAACCCGAATTTTACTGGTGTTAAATTAAGTCTTAGTTTTCCCCATATAAGTTTATCAAGATTATCCATTTCCTTTTTCTTTGGTGGGCTCTTTGTTGTCATTGCTGTTGTTTTGAGAAAGGGTCTCACTAGGTAGCCCAGGCTGGACTTGAACTCTTGACCATCCTGCCTCAGCATCCTGCATGCTAGAATTACAGGTGTGTGCCACAGTGCCTAGCTAAGATTATCCATTTCTTAGATTGAATTTTATAATAAAAAGCTCCAGTTAAAAAAAAATGAAATAAAGAATCCCTGAGAATAAAATCTAACATGTCTGTGAGCTCAAATATTCTGTTTTTTTAGGGGGCTAGGGGTTCCATGATTGAACCCCCAGTCTTGCGCATGCTAAGCAAATGCTCTACCACTGAGCTATGTCCCTGGCCCTATGTGAACTCAGATATTAGAAGAGTTTAGTTTTAATATTTTGAAAAATAATATACTTCTGGTTTAACAAAAAATATATTATCTTACTTAGAATGACTAGCATTCATATAGCTTTGGAAACAAATTGAAAAATAAGCAACATGGCTAGATGCTACCTGTTGTTGTTGTTGTTAGGTGCCATAGAGTTGGTATCCGACTCATAGCATCCCTGCATACAATAGGCAAAACACTATTGTCAGTGCTTCTCTGTTGTTCATAGGGTTTTCAGTGGAGGACTGATTTTTAGGAATGGGTTGCCAGGTCTGTCTCCCAAGCCTACAATACATGGTGTTCCCAGGCAGTCTCCCATCCAAGAACTAACCAGGCCCAACCCCACTTAGCTTCCGAAATCTAACAGGATCAGATGCCACATGGCTATGGCTGTAGGCTAGATGCTATCGAGAACCCCCAAAACAGCAAATGTTAAAAAATTCTTCCCAATGGACTAGACTGACACTGTACAGTTAATATATCAGGCAGCCTCTAGTCTCTTGGATATAATTGGATCAACACTCTGAAAACAGGAAACTTACAGAAACAAGCATGAGTGAAATCAGAAAGTCCTTAAAACTGAAAACTTTCTTGAATTTGCCTTTGTCAGATGTTATACAAAATAACCACCACAATAAAAATGGTGCTGTCCAAATATGTCATTTCCTTAGTTTTCACATTCAAAAACTGAAAAGTAAACAAGTAACATTAATTTAATAATACATTTTATTTAACCCAGTAAATTCAAATGTTTATATAATCCATTATGGAGCTCAGATGAGAGAGTGCTGCTCTGCACTCTCTGAAGCCCTGGGTTTGATCCCCAGCACTGCAAAAATGGGAGCAGGATCTGGCAGCTCACTCTTGGAAAAAACAGCCATTGAAAACCCTATGAATAGCAGAGAAGCACTGACATAGTGTCAGGCACGGCAGTGTCGGGGAGTATTTCATTCTGTTGTACATAGAGTTCCTATGAGTCAGACCCGACTGACTCCACGGCCCCTAACAACAACAACAATGGTAAGACTGGCTTCAGATCTCACAGTGAGGATAAAGTGGACCTTGGGGCGCTCTGGAGATGAAGGCAGGGAGCCAGGCAGGAAAGCACCAACAGCAGAGAGCCCTTGATTTAGAGCCATTAGGAAGGAAGGAGTCTTTAGCCATAGCACCCTGGCATCTGATCTCAGAAGCTAAGGAGGGTCAGCCTTGTTAGTCTTTGGATGGGAGAGCACCCCCGGAACACCAGGTGCTGCAGGCAGGCTACGGAACACCAGGTGCTGCAGGCTACGGAGAAGGACCTGGCAGCCCACTCTTGAAAAAACAGCCATTGAAAACCCTATGAATAGCAGACAAGCACTGACATGGTGTCTGGTATGGCACAGTATCAGGGAGTGTTTCCTTCTGTTGTACATAGCGTCTCTATGAGACAAACCTGACTTCACAGCACCTAAGAACAACAGCAGCCCAATATAATTTCAACATATAATCAGAAAACTATTCATTAGATATTGTTTGTCTTTTTTTCCCCTCAATAAAACTAAGTCTTCAAAATCTAGTGTGTACTTAACACTTCCAACACATCTCAATTCAGAGCAGACATATTTCAACTCTCCAACAGTCACATGGAGATACCCTACTGGACAGCATAGGTCTAGAAAATATTTAGTGACAATAATGGTAATCATAAAGCTCTGGAGATATGGAACAAGACCCTACTGTGAGAGCAGGCCTAAGGTCACTTTAAAATCACTGATTCCTTGCCAGGCGCGGTGGCGCATGCCTGTAATCCCAGCAGCTCGGGAGGCGGGAGACCGCAAATTTGAGACCAGAGGCATTCTGCGTAACTTAGTGAGACCCTGTCTCAAAAAGTAAAAAAAATGGGCCGGGGCGCAGCTCAGTGGTCCAGCACTTGCAAAGCATGCAGGTGCTAGGCCCTGGGTTCAACCCCCAGTACCGCAAAAAAAAAAAAAAAAAAAAAAAGGAAAAGAAAATATCACTGATTCCTTGAAAACCAGCCCTCAACCAAAGCTGATAAGTGCAGCTGTGTCACAAGACAGCTGTGCCTGCTGAAGGGCTGGATTAAGGAAATGGTGGTGTCACAAGATAACCTTGTAAAAGGTCAAATTTGGGAATTTCTGTAATGGGCTGAGCTTTGGAAAAACGGACACTTACTTTGTATCCCCCACCCCTTTACCATAAAAAAAGTTCCTGCTTCTGTAATTCTGCTTCTCCACCCCCTACCCTATGAAGCCCCTAACCAATGTGAGTCACATGCTGCTTTCCGAAAGTCCACTTCCGGGACTGAAAGTAGGTGGCCAACCGGTCTAAATAAACTTTTCTGTTCCTGATCCATTTGTGTCTTGGAGTATTTTTCTGGGGTTGATCTGCCTAGGTACAACACCTAGGTACAACAGTACTGCTAGGAATACTTCCTCTAATGCTTTGCCCCTGACTAAATGAAAAACTGGATGCCTTAGAATACAAGTCTGACTGATGAACAGTGATCCATGGCAGGAATCCCAGCACTTGGAAGGTAGAGGTAGGAGGATCCTGAGTTCGAGGCCAGCGTGGGCAACAGAGTGAGACTCTATCTCAACAACAACAAGATGATGACAGAAAATCCCCAAAGAATACAATTCTGAATACAGACATTTTAAAATGTGCAAAGATCCAGATTCTTTTGCATTCCCTCTCAAGGTTAAAACTCACTTGCTGTTGTTACTATTAGGTGCTGTCAAGTCCTCATAAGGTTTTCAATGCCTGACTGTTTCGGGATTGCCTCGGGAATAGATTGCCACATACTTCTCCCAGTTTTTCAGTGCTGGGAATCGAACTCAGGACCTCAGAGACTGCAGAGAGGCACTCTACTGATTGAACTAAATTTAGCCACACACAAATAGTGTCACTATAAGCCAGTGTTTCCTTTTCTTATTCCTTCATTCATTACTTTGGGAGACAAAGAAGGTAATTCCAAACTGATGCTGAATCAATTCTAATACTCATTTATTCAACCTACATATAGTGTAAGTACCGACAATGGGTCAGCTGCTGTCCTGAGTGCAAAGTAAAAACAAGTAAGATATGGTCCTTCTCCTAAGATATTTACAGTCTAGACCAATAAGTGAGATATCTAGACTTAGATAATGTACTGGAAAAGAAACACAAACTCACTTTTGATGTGATATTGCAGCATTAATAAAAATATAACATGAGCCATAGATGTAAGCCACAAACCTAATTTTACATTTCTAGTAATCATATTTCTTTAGAAGTAAAAAGCAACACATAGTTGTAACTGAGGTATTTTATATTTTTCATACTGTTTTTAAAAATCCACTGTGTGTTTTATATTTAAGATTATCTCAACTTGAACTAGCCACATTTCAAGTATATCAGATGGTACTGTTGTGCAGGATCAACCTTTTTTTTAGAAATTGAAAAGACTTTGGCAGGGAGCCTTTAAGGCCAAAGTAAAACAGCAGACTGAGGCTAGAACATATTTACAGGTTAAAGGAAAGGGAAAGGCCCAACATTCTGACCCTAAATGACGGGCAGGACGGAGAGGGGGGCAAAGCCCAAGTACACTGCTTAGCCTGGAACTGAGGGCTGCACCTTCCAAGACACGCTGAAAGAACAGAAGGGCTAAGCATTTATATAAACGAGTGTGTGTGAGGAGTGAAAGTATCGATGGTTCGGCAAGTTTGGGTTAAGACTGTCCCATTTTTCTCAGTGAATCACAAGACAATCTTCCCAGCCTCCTCCCACAATAACCAATGCAAATCTGAAAAGACTACTGTATAAACAATTTAAGAAATCCACCCCCCCCCCTTTGACCTGCTGACCTCAAACTCCTGATCCTCCTGCCTCAACTTGGAGAGTGTTGGGATTGCACGCATGGGCTACCATGGCCAAGTAAGAAACAGTTACCTGTTAAACTGTGCTGTGCATAGCTACAGTCATGTTCTAGTTTTCTTCTGGGCTGGTCAATCTTGAATTCTATCACTATATCTCTAAACACAAATACTATTACAGGTTCATTCTTTCTGTCCTCACCTAGTCATCATTTATTCAGCAAATGTACTCAAATGTCAATGTCTACTTAATGCCAAATGTGAAGTACTGTGAAGACAGATGAATAAGGTCCTCCCTGACTTCCATGTGTATCTAGAATATTGTATTACCTATAAACAGTAAGTGCTAGGAAAACATAGTATTACACTGCCTGTAAAGAAATATTACGTGTCAACTATAAATATACTGACAAAGACCTTCATTTAAAAGTCTAAATCAAGCCAGGCACAGTGGCACATATCTGTAATCTCAGGGACTTGGAAAGCAAAGACAGGAAGATTGCAATCTCAAAGCCAGAGGCAGCCTGTATAACTTAAAAAGACCTTGTCTCAAAAAAATTTGTAAAACGGAGCTGGGCGAGGTGGCACATGCCTATAATCCCAGTGGCTCGGGAGGCGGAGGCAGGAGGATGGCAAGTTCGAGACCAGAGGAAGTCTGCGTAACTTAGCGAGACCCTGTCTCAAAAACATAAAAAAAATGGGCTGGAGGTACAGTTCAGTGGTCCAGCACTTGCAGAGCATGCAAGCACAAGGCCCTGGGTTCAAGCCCCAGTACTGCAAAAAAAAAAAAAAATTGTAAAAAGGAGATGGGGATGCTGTTCGGAGACAGAGCACTTGTAAAGTATGCATGAGCCCCTGAGTTCAGCTTGTTGGTACAAAGATAAAAAGTCTAAAGTCCAAAAGACTTTTCTGATAATGAAAATATTCTGCTAGAACTGTCCAATATGATAGCCAATAGCCATGTGAATTTAAATTTTAATGGCCACATGTGGGTTAACAGCCATAAAGACCATCCAGGTCTAAATATTAGAATACAGTAAGTAGCTAATGGCACTGCCACTATTATAATCAAGGTGCCATCATCTTTAATGAGTTGTTGTTGTTGTTAGGTGCCATCAAGTCAGGTCCAACTCACAGCAACCCTCATAGGATTTTCAATGGTTGACTGCTTTCAGAATTATTTCGGGACTGGGCTGCCACATCTCCCATTTTCCGCAGTGTTAGGGATTGAATCCAGGGCCTCAGAGAGTGCAGAGTGGTACTCTACCAACTGAGCTTAACTGCAGCCCCTTAATAAATTAATCCATATGATATGTTGCTGAAAATGAGTATACTATTAATACAAACAGTACCAGAAAGACACTATAAGAGAATTTTTTCAGTGTAAAATAATTTGAACCTTGGGAGGCAAAAGAAAGAGAGAAAGAAAACAAAAGATAAAGAAAAAAAGAAAAAAAAAAAAAAAAGAATATTCCAGTCTTACTTTTTCACACTACCTTCCCAGGGGAAAATATCAACCTTCTTTCAACCTCTGATTTTACTCATGTCAGGCAATTAAAAACAAAACCAAAAAAACTCTGTATAGATATCAAACCTTTTTTTTGGGGGGGGGTCATACTTAGGGGTTGAGACCAGGGCCTTGTACATACTTTGCATGTGCTTCACCACTGGGCTCCCCTCCCAGACCATTTTTAAATTTTTTATTTTGAATCAAGGTCTCACTAAACTATGCAGACTGCCTCTGGCCTTGAACTTGCAATCCTACCTCTGCCTCCATAGTCATTGGGATTACACCTGTCAAGTTTATTTTTCAATTAGAAAGCAATCACTAGAGCACAGAATTGTTTCTACAATAAAATAACTATTTTTTATGAGAACATTAAGTAGCTGAAAATAAGTATTCATAGAATGAATAAAGTGTGCTTGTAATGCCAAACAACCTGTCCTTGAGGTTTATCAACTTCCCCAAATTTGTCCCACTTATCTGAATTTGAAAATAAACCTACATGGTGACTCAACCGGCGGAACAGATCGAAGTACAGCGTAAGATAGACTTTCATTGGAATAATTCCTAGAATAGCTGTTAAAATAGCTGTTTATGGCAGGGATAGTAAAATATACTTTTATTACTGTGTATCCACTGTCCCTAATGTATAATTTAAGTGACTACACGAACTTAATCGGAGACACAAAGTCCTACACTGGCACAGGTCTGATTACATACCTGGAAGATCTGATAACCTAAAAGTAAAACCAGTGAGGTGAGCAACTACATGTTAGAGGTAGCATTTTTTATGTACCGGCAACTTGTTCAACTTGTTGACAGTTCCAATAAGATAGCTGTTTCCATGGCTGCTTTATAAAATAACCACACAACTTCCGGCGCTTCCTTTCAGCTGGGTTCATCCGAAGCCATTTTCCCCAACATTACCAGATTTTTTTGTCTTAAAGAGGAGCCTGGTTATACAACTGGGGTTTTATCCAGGCTAACAAAAATACCTAACACTGAGAAATGATATCTTAATCTACCAGGAAAAGCTTTAAGAGAATCACTTTAGAATGATCTTCCTGCCATACAAAACCTCACCAGGTAAGTGGTATTAAAATCGAGCCTTCTATACACGAAGACTTGGAAATGAAAAGCAGTGCATCAAATCTGTAGCAATTAACTTCCAGAGTTAAAACACTGTGCTAACAACTTACTGCAACAATTCGAGAGCATTACAACAATCTGGTATTACGATGACATCATTAGCTTGGTTTCCTAATAAAGCACATCATCTGGAATGCCTCAATTTCCAGTTTGCTAAAAATAAAGAGCCAACATTTGTTTAAGGGAGCGGCAGACAGTTCTAGCTTTACTTACAAGTTTTTTTTTGGGGGGGGGGGAGAATGATACACTGCAAAATGAAGGAAAAGGTTGACTGAAACACCATACTTAGTCTTAACATGAAAATGCTGTTCTATGGTACAAAAAAAAGGGGGGGTATCAACGTTTCAGTCCCACAAAAAATAGTTTCTGCTTCACTAAGATGTACCAATGTACCAATGGCTTTAGAAATAGTAACCAAAACCTCTGAATCCAGAAGCATTTAACCGACGTGATTTAGAAACCAAGCAGGAGCAAACCTCCTACACAGATGGCTAGGGTCCTCAGCTAGAGGCAATGCCTGTCCTCACCGTCACGGCCGCCCGAGTGTAGGGTTTTCTGGCTGCAGGTGCCAGGAGACAGGAAAGATTTCCCTTTCTGAGTTAATTCTGGGAGGGTGGCGCCTCCTACGTCCCCACTCGCTCCAGCGGTGCCAGGACTCCGGAAAAGTTGACCCCGGGTTCCAAACCCGCTCGTTAAACCGCCTTGAGGAGGACGGGGCTGCCGGTCGCGCCTGAAGTTTCACTCGGGGCTGCAAGGCCCGCGGCCCTGCCCGGGAGGCCGAGGCGCGCGGCGTCCCGCTGGGCAGGGGCTCTGGCCCCGAGCCCGGCCCGGCGCGGGGCCTCCGCGGCCCGCGGGGCGCGGGACACCCGGCCGCGTTCGTCGCCGCATTCCCCCGCGCGGCCTGGCCCCGCGCCCCGCCGCCCCACGTCCCCGTCCGCCGCGCACCTACCAGCTGCTGCCGGACCCAGCGCCACATGCCCCGGCCGTCGCCGTCGCGGGCCCGCGGGCCGAGGGTGCAGCTGGAGGCCGACGAGCGACCGGGCGCCGGCGACCCTCGGGCCCAAGTTCCGCTCGCGCCGCCGCCTCACGCCCCACGCCGCGCCCCCATGGCGCTGGAGGGCCTAGAGGCGAGGCCCCGCCGCCCCGCGCCGCCGAGCCTCCATCGCCGGCCGCCGCCGCCGCCGAAGCGCCCCGCCCCGCCCACCGGGCCCGGCCCCGCCCACCGCCCCAGCCGGTCCCTCCCCGGACGTGACGAAAGGGGTGCGCGGCAGAGGGGTAGCGGAGGTCCGTGCCGGGACGGTGGGCTTGGCGCTATTTGTGGGGACCTCTAGGCTGTCTCCGTGGCTGCCCATAAGCCCCGCGTCCCTAGCAGGCAGCCGCCCCGGCTAGGGGTGTGGAGAGGTCTGGTCCCTAGGTCCGCATTTGGCTGTTATACTGCCCAAGGCTTCGCCTTGACGTACAGCGCGGTGGATGGTGGGGGGGGAGCGGGGCAGCGAGCGATGTGGTAGGTCTTGCTGGGCTGAACGGGGCAGATGAGGGGAATAAACACTCTGTGGAAAGGGACTTGTTTGCTGTTACTTGTCGGACTTGTACGATTAAAAACACCCTGGCAGTGGCTCGATCTCGTTTGTTAGGTGCCGTCGGGACCCTCATAGGATTTTCACCGGCTGACTCTTTTGGGAGTGGGATGCCACGTCCTTCCATTTTTGCAGTCCTGGGGATCGAACCCAGGTCCTCAGTGCGGAGCAGCGCTGTACCAACTGAGCTAAAGCCCAGCCCGGCGTGTGGATGGAGGGGTGAGGGGGAATATTAAAGGCACTGGAGCAAGGCTTTGGCTTTATTGAGAAGCAGCCCCTATGTTCTGGATTATGTATCTGTACTGGATGCTGTATTTTTTGCTGAATGAAAGCACACTTCATCAACAGGCGTTTGCGGTTTAAAAAATAAGTAAATAAAAATAAATGTAAATCTAAATTAGCGTGATTAGGCAAGTCGTTGCATATGAGTACTCAGTCTTCTAGTTTTAGTGTTGTTGTCCTCAGGTGCCCTAGAGTCGGGTATCCCAATCATAGCGACCCTAAACACTATTGTCGGTGCTTCTCTGCTATTCCTGGGGTTTTCAGTGGCGGATTGATTTTGGGGAGTAGGTTGCAGGATCCTTCTCCCAAGCCTGCAGCATCTGGTGTCCCAGGCAGTCTCCCATCCAAGTACTAACCAGGCCGGACCCTGCTTAGACTTCCGAGATCTGTTGGGATCAGTTGCCACAGGGCTTAAGGCTGCAGGCTTTAGTTTTAGTAGGCATTCCTTATTAGGTAATGCTTATCTGGCATCACAAACAACTTTTCTTTCAGGATATTTATGATCTATAAAACCAGCAATAAAATTTCATACCATAAATTATCCAACTTCAAAACATAGCTAGATATTTAAAGAGAAAAGGTAGTCTTACTTTTGTTTATGTCTGAACCTCACTGTATAACCCCAAAATGAAGTTCCAGATATGTTTACTTATTTGTGACAGTGACAAAACTTTCCTGCCCTTCATAGATTACTGTGTCCTAGGCCCTAAATCAAGTCCCACATGCAAGCTCTCATTTAATCTCCATCAGTTCTTTGATGGAGGTATTATTCAAGTTGTGTGGATGCAGAAGTGGAGACTCCAGTTAAATAATGTGGCAAAGCTGAGATTCAGATTCTGGACTGTTAGGTAACAGAGTCCATGCTCTTAAGCTATGTCAAGAAACAGGCATATGACCATACCTTACCTACATTCATCTGCACATGGTTTGATTACAAACTAGGCCTGGAAATTTCTATTTATGTGCTGCTAAAATTTATCAAGATTACATAAGAAATCACTATCTACAGGACACTTTATGCATCATTATTTTAATTTTGAAAAGTAGAAGTTGGGGTGGGGAGAGTGGGGAGCAGTTGATTCTAAGTGCTATGCTGGAATGTGGTGGAAAATGATCTCAATATAACTATGTAGAGCATGTTACTCCGGAGGCAGAGGCAGGAGACTTGCAAGTTCAAGGCCAGAAGAAGCCTGCCTAACTTAAGGACACCCTGTCTCAGGATAAAAAATAAAAGAGGAGCTGGAGTGTGCAGCTCAGTGGTAGAGAGCTTAAAAAGTATGTGCAAGGCCCTTGGTTCATCTCTGGAGTACTGCCAAAAAATAAGTAAATAAAATTACCATTCTAAAGATCGTGATTGAAGCTCAAACTGTCAGGAACAGACTTGGCACTCCAAGCAGTATTTTGTTCTAAGCATTTTTCAAGAGCAATATTACATAACTCCTTAATACGGGGACCTAAACTAGGAGAATATTTTTATACCATAGCTATAATTCACCACGACCATAGTGGTGGTGAAATCCATGTAGTGGGTCATAATCAGTGCTTTTAAAAAATAAATCAGAATAGAAAACATCAGAATACATTGCACAGTGTAAGCAACGTGGGTTTTCTTTTTTTTTCAGTACCGGGGGTTGAACCTAGAGCCTCATGCTTGCATGCTTTGCAAGTGCTGGACCACTGAGCTGCACCCCCAGCCCATTGTTTTTTACCTTTTTGAGACACGGTCTCGCTAAGTTACGCAGACTGCCTCTGAACTTGTGATCCTCCTGCTTCTGCCTCCCAAGCTGCTGGGATTACAGGTGTGGGCCACTGTGCCCAGCACAACATGTATTGTTTTGCAAAATTTTGGTTTCAGTTGTGTGCGCATGTGTATACACATGCACGTGCATACACACACCAGGTTGCAATATAAAAGGAATTTCTTCCTGTTTGTTGTGGTTGGAAAGGTTTAAAAAACATTCAGATGGTGAAACAAAGAACTTAAGGCAGGCACCTGATGTCCAGGAAAAAAGTGTTTGGAGTCAATGGTATTTCTTTTATTCCACAAATTTGTTTTGTTTTGTTTTGATTTTAGTGTTTTGAGCATTGAATGTATGCATAACTGCCTAAAACTAGGAAGGGACACAGGCAACATTAAAGTGGAACCTTTTGCTCTGGGTGGAGTTCATAATCTAGTTGGAAAGAGAAACAGAGGGGAATCAGTTAAGTAACAAGCCAAGACAGTATAGGATTAAGTCCTAAAGAATTATATTGATAGTAATCACTAATTTCAGAAAATTTATGTGGGCAAAAGCAATTGGGAAAGGCTTCAGAAGAAAGGAGCTGAATCTGTTCTTTATTCACTTAATTTATTTTTGTGGTGCTGGAAATCCATCCCAGGGTCTCTCACCTTACAGGCATGCAGTTTAGCACTGAACTCCATCCTCAGTCCCAGAGCTGAGTTTAAAATGAACTGGAAATGGGAGGATGAATGAGAGACAGGCTTTCCAGGCAGAACACAGCAGCAAGTGCTTGGGTGAAGAAAGCCCAGGATGTCTGAGGTGGTGCAACTAACTTGGAGTAATAGGGGCGAGGCTGGGTAAGTAAGGTGATGAATAGGACGGGGAGAGTTTCTGGTGAATCACAAGAGTTTATAGGAAATGAGGAATCCCTGGGGTTTTAAAATAAGGAAATGATAAGGTTTTCTTCAGAATGTTGATCCACAGACACTGTATATGATAGGTTAGAGGGAAACGAAAGGTCAGTGAGGAAGCTATACGTGCTAAAGTGAAACTTTGAGTTGAAAAGCACTGTGCTGACAAAGGGCCTGAATGAAGAAAGACTATTCCAGGAAGTTGTGCCATGGTGTCAAGGAAATCTGAAATTTAAACCAGGTGAGGTGACAGATACCTCAAGAATCCCTTGACAGACATGGAGTTAATGGTAAATATGGTTCCTTATGTAAGCTGGTTAATGTATTCTGTGCTAGTTATACTTGTGAGATGTCCATTCTCAAGAGAAACAAACATCTCCTAGCTTGTTGTAATAGACATTCCCTTGTATAACAGACAAAACAGACTTCTTTCTTGGTCAGAACATCTTGGACCATCAATGGAAATCAATGACTGTGAACTTAATAAGGTTGAATTAAGGTTGAGATTCATGGCTCATTCATTTTGTCTATTCATAGTTACTCAAATACTCATTAAATGAATTAATACATTAAGGCCAATAAGTGAGTAGTTAGGGTAAAAACATCTGGATCTAGAATATAAAGGTGACACAGAACAAAGCCTACTGAATGGGTTGTAGTAGATCCTAAACTGTGCAGGAAGACCCATGGTCTCCATCCTTTCGTAAAGGGGACTTGATTGGGTGTCTCCCAGCTCCAGGGTGCAGGGAGGATGCTGTGCCATGCCAGTCTGCTGCCTTAATTAGTTCTATAACAATGGAGCTACTAGATGGGCCCCAGAATCTGCTTCATCTCATTTTTTAAAAGGGCAACTGTCCACTTCCTCAAAATCATAAATGTTGTAAATTGCAAACTATTTTACTTAAAAAGCAAGTTTCTTCTGATTAACTATCTCTCTGGGATTTCCAGACTAGACTTGAGGCAAAGAAAAAAACAAACTTCAGGAAGACACTTCCAGAACTGAGCAGGATTATATACCTTTTCATCTTGCGAAGAATTTTATTAGGATAATGTCGTATGTTCTTGCATCTTTCTTGAAAATCCCTTTAACAGGTATCAGTTGTAGAGTAAGTTATTTGAGCTCAGTTTTATTTTTTGGCTATGTATGCCTACATTGGGAGAAGGACCTGGCAATCCACTCCCAAGGCAATCCCAAAACAGTAAGCCATTGAAAACCCTGTGAGGGTTGCTATGAGCCAGATACCAACTCGACAGCACCTAACAACAACAACAACAACAACATGCCTACACAGAATTGAAACTCAAAATCACTATGAGGGTTGTTGTTGTTGTTGTTGTTGTTGTTAGGTGCTGTCAAGTCGGGTCCTATTATTTCAAGATTGCTTTGGGAGTGGATCGCCAAGTCCTTCTCCCTTTTTTGCAGTGCTGGGGATGGAACCTGGGTCCTCAGAGAGTGTGGAGCAGCACTCTACTGACTGAGCTAAGACCCCAGTCCCCTGTGAGGATTAGAACCCATAAAAATGATCTCTTCCTTGAAAGGTGAGAAAATATGAAGAGTAAAAATATGCCTGTATCTCCCTCCTTTCAGATGTTTTATGTTGCCCTTTAATAACTTGATACCACCGTTGGATAAACTGGCTATGGCAGCCTGTAGTATTCTATCACTTCTCTTGTAAAAAAAATGAGAAAAATGAATGAACTTGGTTGTATAATTTTGACTTAGAGAAGGAGCTTAAATAGACAAATAGCCTATGATTGAATGCTGACAGAAATATTGATGACCTCAGATCAGCTGCAGCAAAACTAAAATTGGTAAAACTGTTATTGGTAAAGCAGTATCCAACATTTAACCAACTTTTGGTTACTTCTGTTACACAGTGGAGAAATTACCCATCTAGAGGCTAGTTATGTCAAACTATCTTATAGTCATCACAAGATACATTCATTGCTTGAGCTTAGATATTTTGAGTTCTTTTCTGGTTAAAATGACTGCATTAGGCAGGTGTTTGCTACCAGTTGCTTCTTCAATTTTCTAGGCTAAAACATTTATGGGGCTGGGATCTAGCTCAGTGGGTAGAGTGCTGCGCTACAGTCTCTGAGGTCCCGAGTTCAATTCCCAGCACCACAATAATGGGAGAAGGGCCTGGCAATCCATTCCCAAGGCAATCCAGAAACAGTCCACCATTGAAAACCCTATGAGGGTCTCTATGAGTCGGATACCGACTCGATGGCACCTAACAACAACAACGAAACATTTATAGTTTTGTGGCCAAACTTTTAGGGTCACCTTGCTCTTTTGCCTGTATTAGATTGGATCCAAAACTGTTTTCTGAGGAAGATCTTGGCTTAACCCACAAATATTTCCTGTTTCCTTGGCTTTTATAAAACATAATTAAGC
This sequence comes from Pedetes capensis, assembly GCA_007922755.1. Classification (NCBI taxonomy): domain Eukaryota; kingdom Metazoa; phylum Chordata; class Mammalia; order Rodentia; family Pedetidae; genus Pedetes; species Pedetes capensis. The sequence goes on from VMDO01002203.1 coordinate 46,351, forward strand.
CTATCCCTAGTTCTGATGACAACTAACGCAAATGAATATGCTCTAAATTGCCACTACCGCTCTGCTTTGCAGATATTATCAGAAATGCTCAGTTGCAAGAAGTAACGCTCATGGAGGATTTCTTAAAAACTGTGCACTCTTTGGGTAATCTAAATTTTATCTTCAGAGTTAAGAAAAATGATCAGATCACTCTCTTTGCTACTCTTCTTTTGGCTCCTGCTGTTATTTCTCTTACTGAACTGCAGGATCACACACACAAAGCCTAAGTTTAAGGGCTGCAGGAGAAAGACCCCATGGCCATTTTCCACTGTGAGAGACCATTTTTCCAGCTGAGAAGGCTGTGCACTCATTGCTCTGCCTGTGAACCGAGCATCTGAAGAAAGTCAGGAGTACCACCAGTAACTTCTCTTGAGCAACTAGTCAGGTTTGTAATCTTGTGGGCATTTTGAATTATGTAATTAAATGGTTTCCTGTTATTGTTGGTTGTTTAAAAACTCAGAAGCTTACAGCAAGTGCTCAGAGCCTATGGTATACATTTTACCCCAATTTATTATTTTGCCTACTCTCTAATTCCCCTTTGGCTGATTACTCCCCCTTTTTATAACTTGTTATACTGTATATATCTTACAAGTAACCTTAAATCTTTTTGAATAGAAGGAATATAGGAAAATATAAGACATAAACATTTATGATTGTAAGTTATAAAAATTAGTTCTGAGATTAAGAAAGAATGAGGTTTAGATAATCTAATCTGAAAGAGATTATGCAGTTTTCTTTAATTCTACCACAGTTACATGTAGATTTTCACTGCTGTACAATGGCTCTCAATGTTAATTTACAGAAGTGGGAGTTTGGCTGGAAGAAAACAAAATGATGAGTAAAGGCTTCACCCAGGAGAGGAAGAAGAAACGTGTGTGTAAGAAGAGAACATGGTGAGACAAAGGGGAATAAAGGGAGTGCTCCTTAAGGTGGCAACAAGTAGGATGGGTTGCAAGTTGGGAATTGAGAAACACTAGTGAGAAATGCTAGTCTAAAGAAATTTCTGCCTGGGAACCAGAACACAGCTACTTGTTGACAGGGTTAGGTTGAATACCTGGCTCTGGGAATAGCTAACCACTAAGAAGGGTGTGGGAGCGGCATAGAAATCTCTTCTGCCACCCTCCACCTTTCTTACTCAGCTAGTTCTGCGTCATCTCAGTCTCAGCCTTAAAGGTACCCTTAGGAGGAGGTCAGGACTCCTTACACAAGTGGGTGAAGACATTCATAAACCCTAAGGACTTAAAAGATTCTGCTGGCTGCCCCTACCCGACCTAAGTGAAAAGGAAAAGTGTGTTGGGGTACGGGAAGCTTAGTCAGTAGAGCATCAGAATTTTAAAATAAAAAGGTAAAGCAAGCATTTCTATATTTTTTGAGACAACATAGGACAAAATGTACATGTATTCTGAACAACTTCTTTCTAGATTTTCTCATGATTCAGATGATCTCTCTCTCTCTCTCTCTTTCGTGCACGCTGCCCTATGATGTTTCTTTCTTTGTTTGTCTTCTTTTTTGAGCCTTTCTTTGCTAGTGCTCCAGGCAAGTGCTGAGTCTGCCAACCAGGTCATTTGGCCCTTTACCCCAGTAAGCACTCCCACAGTGCCCTGCACCTCTCCAAGTTCTTTGCACCCTAGTAAACATCTGATTGTGTACTGGGATCTCTTTAACAGCTGTCTTCTGCATGAGACGATTCTACAGGGCAGAAATTCAGTTCGTGAAGTTCATCAAGAGCTCAAATATTTGTTTGCTGGACTAGCTACTCTATGAAAAGTAAACAGGTAACCAGTGGAGAAATCAGGGAATGTTTCAGAGTGGTAAGCTGGACTTTTATGAATATAAAGAGGATAAAAGAAGACAAGCTACTAGATTAGAAAGAAGACCAAATGAAATAGAGGTGTTTTCCTGTGCACCATTAATTTAATCAGGGACTTCACAAATTACTTAATGTACTTCTGGCAAGGTAAATTGGCTTTTACTAGATAACTCCTAGTAAAACACAAGACAAATTGTCATATAATCAATCTTTGATTGACAATTTTATAGGACCCATTCATAAAATTATAGTAAGCACTTTCCTATTCTGGTGTCTAGAATATTAGACTCTGGCCTTGTGTCTCCACCCTTGCTTCTTCTGCCACCATTTAATTAGTCAACAAATAATTGCTGCACATTTAATTTAGCAAATGCTAGTCATTGTGCTGGGTACCCAGGTGAATAGTCCCATGGGCCTCACAATCAATGAGGACTAAATTACAGTTGGAGCACCTGGTCTGCTATTTCGCAGTAGGGTAAATATAGGTAATGTACACTGATACTGTGGGCTGGGATTTAGCTCAGTTGGTAGAGCGCTGTGCTGCAGTCTCTGAGGTCCTGAGTTCAATTCCCAGCACCGCAAAAATGGGAGAAGGACCTGGCAATCCACTCCCAAGGCAATCTCGAAACAGTCTGCCATTGAAAACCCTATGAGGGTCACTATGAGTCGGATACCGACTCGACGGCACCTAACAGCAACAACAACACTGATACCGTACATTTCAAAAGCTAAAAAAAAAAAGGATTTTGAAAGTTTTCACTATAAAGAGACAATAAATGTTTGAGGAGATAATTTTAACCTGATTTACTGAAAAATTGCATGGTACCCCATTAATATGTATGACTTTTGTTTTTAATGGATCATATAAAAATAACTTCAAAAAAGAAGTTTATGGTTTAAGACCTGAGTCACCACCTCAGAGTTAGATTATTATAGCAACATAACTTTTTGTCTGCCATCTTTAGTGTAGTAAAAAATATTACAGAAGGAAGTATTCAGAAAGCATTCCCACCTGTGTAGGAAATTATAGATGCATAAAGTAAACAAGGTCTGTAAGAAGATAAAGTATGGAAATTCTTAGTTCTGTCACCTCCAGCTTAAGACCTACTTGTTCCCTGAGCAGGCCCTCAGTTATTCACCTGAGATGTGGTAATGTTTGTGTAGGGCAGTGCTTCTTGCTGATCAGTATATGCACACCCAATGATGTTGCCTAAAGAAACACCCTGCCTGCAAAAAGGAGGTTGCACCTCACCTGTACAAAGCAGGAGTGACATGTTTTCAGGATGTTTGTCCATGTGTGCCCATCTTTTATGTGTATATGTATGCTTGTGGCAAAAGGAGATGTGTACTTGTTTCATTACTTAGCTTACTTGATGTTCTTTCCCTGGAACTGGGGTGTTGAACCCAGGGCCTCGCACATACTTTGCAAGTACTCTCCCACTGAGCTGCACCCCCAGCCCTTTTTATTTTTTCATTTTGAGACAGGGTCTTGCTAAGTTGTGCAGACTATTTCTGGCCTTGAACTCGAGATCCTTCTGCCTCCACCTCCTGGATTGCTAGGATTACAGTCATGTGCCAGGCTAGCTTATTTGGCTTCTATCCAGAGTTAATAGTAAGAGTAAAACTGAAGACTCCACCTTCAGAGGTAATTGTTAGCTTTACACAGAGGTAAATCATTGACTTATGACGATAGATTGTACTTCCAGCCCTGAAATGCAATAGGAGAGAGTAGGTAACTATACTGCACAGTGGAATCATCAGCATGGCCAGAAAGTCAACTTAGTTATGTAATAGTGCATAGCTATTATCATTGTAAATAAAAGAGAGGAGATTACTGTTGCATATATCACTGTGACTTTCTACCATCCCTGGAAAAAGGAGGAAAAAGCTTTGATCATAATAGGAACATTAAACAACTTTTTAAATCTACGTAAATAGGTACATCTGTATTATTTTACATATTTATGTACCTGTACAGAAAGATGTCAATATCAGTTAACCTTGAATAATACAATAGTATGTATGACTGTTAATAATAGTTAATAGTAATTAGTAATAGTAATAGTAATAGTAATAGTAAATAGTAATAGTAATAGTTAATAAGTAATTAATGACAAAATTGAGTGTGAGATTCCATTAGAATTCCAAATGAAATTTTCTTTTTGCTTTACTGAGTTGTTTTGATATGTCACCCAAGAAAATTTAACTTTTCTCCTGTGTTAATTAATTAAATAGTATATAGGGAAAGATGCCAGTTTTTGGCGGGCCTTGATCATTTTTGCTTTTAGCTGTGTGTTGTGTGATTCAATTTGCTATTTAAACTCTGACACAATACTTACTTTGTAGCTTGAATATTGTCCCTCCTAGGTTCACTAAGATGAATACTTCATTACAGACTCCTGAACGTGCGCTGTGCTCCTCAGCATCCCAGTGTATGTGCTGGGCCATTACCAGAAAGAACCTGTCGTTTAAAGACCAGTTCAGGGACATGTCAGTCTGGGAATCAACTTTTCTTTCTTTCCTTTCTTCCTTCCTTCCTTCCTTCCTTCCTTCCTTCCTTTCTTTCTTTCTTTCTTTCTTTTTCTTTCTTTCTCTCTCTCTTTCTTTCTCTCTTTCTTTCTTTCTCTCTTTCCCTTTCTTTCTCTCTCTTTCTTTTCTCTTTCTTTCTTTCTTTTTCTTTCTTCCTTCCTCCTTCCCTCCTTCCCTTCCTCCTCCTCCTCCTCCTCTTTCTTCTTCTTTTCTTTCTTCCCCCCCCCCTCTCTCTTCTTTCACAGTATGGGGGAGTTGAATCTAGGACCTCATGCATGCTAGGCAAGTTCTCTACCACTGAACTGCACCCTTAGACCCCTTTTATTTTTTTATTTTGAGACAAGGTCTTGCTAAATTGCATAAGCTGCCTTTTGGCCTCGAACTCATGATCCTCCTACCTCAGCCTCCCAAGTTGCTGGGATTACAGGCATGGGCCACTAAACCTGGCTAGAGTCTCAGAGTCTTGATCATTCTCACTGGGGCTTCTTCTATGACCTGTAGGTGGAATTTGTCTCCAATTTTAAGATTGAAATCTAGAAGTCTCTTCTTATTGGATTTCTCTTCCTTTTCTTATGCTTTCCTGGGTTTTGAGTTCCCAACTTCTCTCTGCCTCTTGGGTCAGAGTCCAGGAAAGGCACCACTGAATCCACCTGGGAAGGATGACAGAAAGTACTTGCATTCTTCATTACCTCTACTGATCACTTATTTTATCATGACTTTAGTGTGGCATTATTAACTTTATGTTAATGCTATTTTATTTACATATAATTTAATTATTAACAATTATTGACACCATCCTTTCCATCAGAGGTGAGTACACATAACATAGGCTGCCGCTTAACTCCTCTTTCCTCATGTGGTTCAACTTTTTATTGATTAAATTTTAGACTGAGAATTAAAGTATGCTTAGTTAAATTAGGGGCTGGGATTTAGCTCATTTGGTAGAGCACCGCTCTGCAGTCTCTGAGGTCAGGAGTTTGATTCCCAGCACTGTAAAAATGGGAGAAGGACATGGCCATCCACTCCCCAGGCAATCCCAAAACAATCAGTCATTGCAAACCCTGTGAGGGTCACTATGAGTTGGACATGACTTGAGGACACCTACAACAACAACAATTAAATTAGGCTACTTCTGGAAAGCTAGAGTTTAACTGGGATGCAATAATCACACTATTGTTGTTATTGTTAGATGCTGTTGAGCTGGGTTCAACTCGTAGCCACCCTGTATACAACAGATAAAACACTCCCTGATGCTGTGCCATGCCTGGCACTATGTCAGTGCTTTTCTGCTATTCATAGGGTATTCAAAGGCTGATTGGTTTTTGGGAGTGGGCTGCCAGGTCCTTCTCCCAAGCCTACAGCACCTGGTATTTCCAGGTCGTCCCCTATCCAAGGACTAACCAGGCCTGACCCTGCTTAGCCTCCAAGATCAGATGGGATCGGACACCAGGGTGGCACAACTGCAGGCCTAATCACATTATTAAACACCATATTTTGTAACTACACAGAAATTTTCTTCCTAACAAATTTAGGTATTAATAAGTGGGGAGATGCTAGAGAAAATGATGTGGAATAAAAGCTGTCTCTTATGAACACACAGTGTGGGAGATCTCAGTGATCATGCTGCTTCTTTACATTTCTCTCTCCAGCAAGATCCTGGCTCTGGGAGAGAGCGAACCTTGGACACCTGGCCCTCTCCTATCTGTCCCATCTATATCCCCGCTGCTTTCCACCTTCCTCCCTGTGAGCGCTTGTCTTTATTTCATCATTCACACAGACCGAGCCTTTGGAAAGCTGATGAATCAGCAGAAGCCAGCAAATTATATATTCACACTGTGTGTTTAATAACAGTGTGCAATGTGATTACTGTAAGTATAATTTTTTGAAAAAATTTCTGTTCCAACAGTTTATGGGAATGGCAACCTTTGTTTTCTCAGACTTACTTAAGTGGAAAAAATCCCTTTGAGACTATAACAATGATATTAATAAGTAATGCAAATTAACTTTGAGCTTACCATAAAAATCTGGAAAAATATATTTAAATATGGAAGACCCTTGGTTCCAGCTCTGTGCTACTACCTTAGGTGGTCCATACTCTCAGACACGCCTCCCTCATAACAATTGGGAAGATTGTTACTTACAGAATAGAAAAAAAATCTCTTCACCTTTACTACTATACCTGAAATAAAGCCCCTAAGTAGAAAATACTGTTAATTTTAGTTGTCGGTAAATTCAAGAGAGTTTCACTTTCTCTAAATCATTTTCCAAACCACAAAACCATTAAATGTTCCCTGAAGACTTTCCGGTCATGGTAAAATGACATAGCAATTTGGTAAGTAATTGATTTAATATTGAGTGCCAAGAAACATTAAGATTCAAACTCCACAAGCCCCAAGTCCATTAGATTATCCTTTTTAAATGTCTACTTGGAAAATATAGGCAGATAATTTTAAAATAGCCATTTCATTTTGGGTTGTACACTGGTAGAATAAGAAAATTGTGTAGAATTAGCTCTCTGAAGACTCTAAAGATTTGAGCTGATGTACCATATTTCATAAAGAAAAGCTATTACCCATTTGCTAATTTAGCCAAAGATATTTATCTCTAATGTACAGTCCCAGAAATGTAAAAGGTGCCACTGATTTTTAAATTATCAATGACAATTATAAGGATGTCAAAATTGATAGATCATTTTGTCAAATTCCTTCATATTGTGCCTTCTCTGAGTTTATGGCAATAATTTGTCAGGCAATTATGTTGATGAATTTAATTTTTTGTACTGTATGACAACCTATAATTCCCAGATTATAAGGTATTATATAGAAATTACTCTCAGTTTTTCTTAAAATTATTTACTCATTTCTCATATTATTTCCCAGGATCTCATTTAATCTCACAGCATGAATATGCCAATCATTTAGAAAATCTATGATATATGCCACTATTGCTTGGCCCTAATTGGTCTTTTAATTCACTGCAGCCTATTTAATCCATATACTAGGCTTTGAGTAGTGGCAGCAATAATAGAATCAATAAAAATAATGCCTATTATTTATTGAACTAAGCTCTAAACTAAATGCTTATCACACTGTCTTATTTAATCCTCTTTATAATCCTGAGGATGACATTATTTTATCCCTCTCATGACATCATTGTATGTATATCATTATATATAATATACTACTATAGTAGTGTATGCCTACAGCCATAGCCCTGTGGCATCCTATTCTGTCAGATCTCAGAAACTAAGCAGGGTTGGGCCTGGTTAGTACTTGGATGGGAGACCGCCTGGGAACACTAGATACTGTAGGCTTGGGAGAAGGACCTGGCAACCTGCTTCCAGAAATCAATCCGCCATTGAAAACCCTATGAACAGCAGAGGGGCACTGACAATAGTGTTTCCCCTGTTGTGTGTAGGGTCACTATGAGTCAGACACCGACTCAATGGCACCTACTAACAACAACATATTAGTATATATAGCAATATTATATTACACTGTTATATAGCATGTATTAAATATCCAGGCTGGGATTTAGCTCAGTTGGTAAAGCGCTGCTCTGCACTCTCTGAGGTCCTGAGTTGGATTTCCAGCACCGCAAAATGGGAGAAGGATGTGGCCATCTACTCCCAAGGCAATCCCGAAACAATCAGCCATTGAAAACTCTATGAGGGTCTCTATGAGTCGGACTCGACTTGACGGCACCTAATAACAACAGCAACAACAACAACAACATATTAAATATATTATGTGTTAATATAATATATAGTATAATAATATATAATATATATTATATATAATAAATATATTATATATAAAATATTATATATAAAATATATAAAATATATATATGTTCCCAGGTGGTCTCCCATCCAAGTACTAACCAGGCCCAACCCTGCTTAGTTTCTGAGATCTGATGGAATTGGATGCCACAGGGCTATGGCTGTAGGCATACACTAATATAGTAGTATATTATATAGAATGATATACATACAATGATGTCATAAAATATATAAAATATATATTATATATAAAATATTATATATATAATATATATTATATATAAAAATATATAATATAATAATAGTATAATATATTGATAATACACAGCATATATTATATATCATTTATACAATATATTAAATACTATCATATATTGTAATACTATTATAGCTACCATTTATTGATTTCAATATATCGTTTAATTGTCACAACAGCTCTCAATTTTAGGTACACTTTCGTCAGCTATATGTCCCAAATAGTTGTTAAAATACTGAAGTACTGCCACAGTGGTCAGTGAAGGGCTACTTCCCTGACTTCCCCAATTCCTCTCTGTACCTTGTTTCACCAATTACCTGGCTCTTCCCTCCTGGGGACTCAGCAGCCTTGTCCTCCTCAAGTCTAAAACTAAAAGGTGAACACTGCACACAGCAAGAGCCCTCTGGAACCCCTACTTAAATGGCCAGAATCCATTCTGATTGGAGATGTCCGAGCTGTTGTTGTTAGGTGCCATCGAGTCTGGTCCAACTCATACCGACCTATGTACAACAAATGAAACACTCCCTGACACTGTGCCATGCTCTGCACTATGTCTGTGCTTCTCTGCTATTCATAGGTTTTCCATGGCTGATTGTTTTGAGAGTGTATTGCTATATCCTACTTCCCTTTTTGTGGTGCTGGGGGTCAAACCCAGGGCCTCAGAGCATGCTGAGCAGCACTGTACCAACTAAGCTAAACCCTAGCCCCCAAGCTGTAGGAGTTGTTAAATGTTGTGGCTATTGGCAGGGATTTAGGAATTATCATTCCTATTTTGCTGGTGAGGACCCTCACATAAGTACATGAAGGTAAAGCAACTTGCCCAGTATTACCCCCCAGAAAGTATGACAGCACAGGTTCAAACCTAGATCTCTGTCAAGTTAGAATTTTTGCTCTGGACAAGGACAGTGTGCTAAAAAGTAGAGAAAGCCAGTCAACCACTGGAGACTTCACAGGCCCAATGTGAATAGCTTTGGAACTCTGTCCTCTGCCTACTTGTACAATGAATTTAAAATTTCATTTTTGGTGGTGGTGGGGGACAGTGCTGGGGATCAAACCTAGGGCCTTACATATGTTAGGCAAGTGCACTACCACCAAGCTACAGCCTCAGCCCTCATGATGTTTTTAATTCTCATCTTAAAGCTGTGAGAATATTGTTTTGTAACTGGTTCTGGCATGTCATTATGACAGTACTAGGTTGATGATGGGAATTACTTTGCATTATTCTACCAACATACTACATTGACTAATTTTGCGCATGTAGTATTTTATAATAATCTCACCATCGATAGAAATTACCTTCCCTATTCATTCATTTTATGGTGATGCCCCAAAATCAACAACCTTGGTATTCAGCCTAATCATCAAACACACCAAGAATGCTAAGTTACAAAAGTAACATTTTGTATAGTTTTAAATTATATTCACTTTTATACAGCTTTAATGTCTAAAAACCCAAATGTCAAAGGCTGAAAACCATTGGCATTATATTTTGCTTCTCTGCTGTCTCTTCTGCCATGTCTTTCTTTCTGTTCTTGATAAAAAGGTAGCTTCCAATTTAGTATCTGTAATAACCAAGTCACTTATATAGTTCCATCCTTAATAGAGGAAATTCTAATGCTAATATCACATTCTGAGTATCTTTTAAAGGCAGTTGCTTAGACTGATACATGAATCGGCAAGTTGGCAGGCCACAAAGCACATTCTTTTTTTTTTTTTTTTTTTTTTTTTGTGGTACTGGGGGTTGATTCCGAGGCCTCACGCCTGCATGCTTTGCAAGTGCTGGACCACTGAGCTGCACCCCCAGCCCTTTTATTTTTTTCCTAACTTCCTAAGACAGGGTCTCGCTAAGTTAGGCAGACTTCCTGTGGTCTCGAACTTGTGATCCTCCTGGCTTCGCCTCCCAAGCCGCTAGGATTGCAGACATCTGCCACCACGCCCAGCTAAAGCACATTCTTAACAAAATGCAGCCAGGCTTCCAGAATTGGACGTGCTGCATCCATGTACCACGAAAGGAAATACTCTGGCCATGGTGAAAGAAACAGCATGTTTTATCCATAGGTGATGTCTGGAGAGGAGAAGCAGGATGATCTCTCCAAGATTTGCTGTCTAACATCAGGGCCAGGGCCAGGGCTTCTTAACAGAGGTCCAGCGTTATAGCTAAGGCAGCCTGACTCTTTCTCTGGGGCAGCACATGCCAGTCTCTTGCTGTAGTATTGTGAAATATATATTTGATCTTGTCCCCCATTTCCTGACATATAGCTCAAGAAATCCTTGAAATCTCTGATGAGATAAATGTCTTTTGCATGCTAAGGTAACTGGTGACTGGGGAATCCAAGACAGCCTCAAGATGTGGGCTGTTTGCCAGTAGAACCAACCGCGTGTTTAGAGGGTTGGAACTTATAGTTTCATCCCGACCTGGAGGCAGGGAGAGGGGCAGACAGTTGATAAACCAATTACCAATAATTTGATCAATCATGCTAACTTCAGCAAGTGTCCATAAAAACCCAAAAGGACTGAGTTCTGAAGGCTGCCTGATAGCTCACTCCAAGGAGGTTCCTGGAAAGTGATGGGCTTGAATAGGGCATGGAAGCTCTCTGTCTCTTCTCCCATATCTTGCCCTGTGAGATGTTCATTCTTATCCTTTTCAATATGCTTTATAATAAGCCAGTGAGTGGGAGTGTTTCCCTGAGTGCTGGGAACCACTCTAGCAAATGGGTTGAGCCCGAAGAGTGTTGTGGGACCCCTGATGTCAGAAGCACAGTCCTCCCCCTGTGCAGTCTGATGCTCTCTCTGGGTAGACAGTGTCAGAACTGAACTGAGCTAGAGGAGACCCAGCTGGTGTCTTCTGGAGAATCCACCATGTGTGCACTTGGTGTGGCGGTGGAGGCCTGTGCATCTGGGGTCACAGAAATACTCTGTGTTGTGAGGGCACAGGAGGAGAAACTGAGTTTGTCCTTTATCCTTGTACTTGCTGACCCATTGGAATTTGCAGTGGGCTCTGGCTGTGTCTGACGCTTCTGGGACCAGGGGAGGAGCCAGCCTGCTGGAGTGCCAGGTAAACTCGTTCCAAAGGAGCAGTAGGGAGGAAGCAAGCTGCCCTCCCTCCTGAGGCCTGGGCAACACCTGGCGCCCTGAGATGGTGGCCCCACAGCTCTCTGTTGATGTTTAATCCTGTGGCTTTGAGTAGCATTAGGGAAGGGAAGCAGCCTGCCCCCACGGCACCTTTCCACCGCTTCAGGGTGGCCAAGGGAGGACCTGAGGTCAAAGAGGTGTGGGAACAAAACTCAAGCTGGACCTTTTCCTCCTCATTCCACCCATGGGCATTGGCACGGGTGGGGGAAAGCAAAGGCAGGAGCAATCGTGGTTGCTATGGACTGGAGCTGGCAGTGTGGGACTCCCCTGTGGCCCCCAGGGGAGGCAGAAGGGGCCTAATGGGGAGGGCTGGCTCTCTCCTAAGTATCCTAGAGAGGCCCAACCCAGTGGGAATTGTGCTGCCCTTATTTCCTTGCATTGTTTTTTCCTTGGGAACATGGGAAGAGTCTATTTATAATTTTTTTGTGTGTGTTTTATTAGTAAATTTTTAGTTAGTATACAACTTAATAGGTTTCTTTATATTTTGATATATGCCTATCATTACATATTGCTTATGTTCACCTCTCTCATTACTCTGTCATGACCCTCATCCCTTCTCTATTTGCATGTCTCATGTATATCTGTATATATGTATATATCTATATATATGCATATCTATCTATCTATTTATCTGGGAGAAGGACCTGGCAATCCACTCCCAAGGCTATCCCGAAACAGTCAGCCATTGAAAACCCTATGAGGGTCGCTATGAGTCGGATACCGACTTGACAGCAACAAACAACAACATCTATCTATCTATCTATCTATCTATCTATCTATCTATCTATCTACACACACACAGATATATATCCAGATTTTGCCTTAAAGGCAAAGTGTGATATTTATCTTCCTTTCCTCCATTACCCTTTCTTATTTCCCCCTCCTCCTTCTCTTTAGTTCCTTTTCTCTCCCTACATTTAGTCGCTCTTCTACTTTAATGACCTACATATTTTAATACTGAGTGTATATTGAAGTCTGACATCCACATGTAAGAGAAAACATGGGATGCTTGTCTGTCTGGGTCTGGCTTATTTTGCTTAAAATGATGATCTCTAATTCTATCCATTTTCCAGCAAATTCCATAATTTTATTCTTCTTCATGGTTAAATAAAACTCCATGGTGTATATACACCACATTTTTCTTATCCACTCATCTGTTGGTAGACACTGGAGTTGATTCCATATCTTGGCTATTGTGAATGGCAATAATAAACGTGGATGAGTGGGAATCTCTGTTATGTTGACTTGTATTCCTTCAGATAATAAATGTTGTTGTATCAGAGCAGAAATTAATGAAATGAAGACTAAAAGAATAATAAAAAAGAATTGATGAAATGAAGACCCGATTCTTTGAAAAGATAAGATTGACAAACGCTTGTTGTTGTTGTTATTAGGTGCCATTGAGTTGAGTCCAACTCACAGCGACCCTATGTACAGCAGATCAAAACACTTCTCCATTCTGTGCCAGGCACATGATCTTATTTATGTTTAAGCCCATTGTCACAGACACTGTGTCAGTCCACCTAGTGGAGGGTTCTCCTTTTTTTCTTTGACCTGCCACTCTCCCAAACATTATGTCTTTCTCCAGAGATTAGTCTCTCCTGATTACATGTCCAAAATATGTAAGACACAGTCTAGGACAGATCTGTTGGTTCTTTTGGCAGTCCATGGTATATTCAATAGACATTTCCAGCACCATAATTCAAAAGCATCAATTCTTTTCTTTAGCCAAACCAAAAGAAAGAGAAGACTCAATAAAATTAGAGATGAAAAAGGGGACATTACAACAGATACCAATGAAAACCAGAGAATACTTTGAAAACTGACATTAAAAAAAAAAAAACTAGAAAACTTAGTTGAGATGGGTAAATTCCTAGACGCAAATGACCTACCAAAATTAAATCAAGAGGATATAAACAACTTAAAGAGATCTATAATGAGAAGTGAGATTGAACAGTAATAGTCTTCCAACAAAGAAAAGTCCAGGACCAGGTGGATTCATCACCTAATTCTATAAGACTTTTAAAGAAGAACTAACAGCAATGCCCCTCAAACTATCCTATAAAATAGAAATGGAAGGAAAAATACTTATTCAATGAAGTCGGTATTACCCTGATACCAAAACCAGATAAGGATACAACAAAAAAGGAAAACCATAGACCAACTTCCCTGATGAACATAGATGCAAAAACCTTAATAAAATATTTGCAAATAGACTTCAACAACACATTAAAAAGACCATATACTATGATCAAGTTGTTTCATTCCAATAAGAGTAATAAAGCACATAGACAGGCTCAGAGACAGAAAACACATGATCATCTCAACAGATGCAGAAAGACCTGTGACAAAGTTTAAAATCCCTTCATGATAAAAACTCTCAATTCATATTGAGTTAATATGAAAATGACTATATTTCTGAAACCAGTCTATACATTTAATGTAATCCACGTCTAAGTCCCAATGATTGTCTTCTCAGAAGTACAAAAAACAATCCTGAAATTCATATGGAAGGAAGATCAAAAGACCCTGAATCACTAAAGCAATCCTTAGCAGAAAGCGCAGTGCAGGAGCAAAAAGAGCAATAGATGGTCATCACAATACCTGATCGAATTATACTACAGGAATGTAGTAACAAAAACAGCATGGTAATGGCACAAAAGTAGACATGTAGACCAATGGAATAGAATAGAGGATCCAGAAGTAAACCCATGTCACTACAGCCACTTGATGTTTGACAAAGATGCCAAAAAATGAGGTGAAGAAAAAATAGCCTCTTCAACAACTGATGCTGGGAGAACTGGGTAATCTCACATAGAATACTGAAACGAGATTGCTCTCTCATCCTGTACACAAATCAGTTCAAAATGGGTCAAGGACCTTAATAAAAGACCTGAAACTACTAGAGGAAAACTGAGAAAACACTTCAAGATATAGATACAGACTTTCTGAAAAGCGCCCCAGTAGTGCAAGAAACAATAGTGAGAATTGGCAAATGGAGCTGCATGATATTAAAAAGCTTTTGCGCAGCATGGCAAGTGTCCTTTAAAAAAAAAAGTCACCTAGGACGTGGGAAATGCTGCTTACTTTAGAGCCACACTCTGAGACTGAACGGTCCAGTCATTTTGTGGTAGTCAGGAAGACATTGTCAGGATGGCCAGCGCCACCATATTGGTACAAGTGCAGCCATTATTTCAACCCATGTATTGAACACCTACTATGTGCTAGGAGCTATATTTGCTATGACAATTTGAGGGAGATGAGGAGACAGTTGAGGTCTGGATGTCTTTCCTGAGCATCCGTCCTTACGTTTACACTCTGCTGCTGAAATGTGACCTGGAGTGCATCCTGGTTACTAGGAAGGGTGTTCTCATTTTAGAATGGAAAAGCTTTGCTTGACATTCACCAGTGCAGCAGGCACTACCTCGAGAAGACTGGGAGAAATCACTTTCATAGCATCTGGTCCCCACTCGGAATTGGGAGACCTGGCTCATCAGTATTCTGAAGTTGATCCCACTTGGGATGTTAAGTGTAGCAAACCTCCTAACAAACTGATGTATGAAGCCAGAAGTGATTTTTATTGATTTACGAGAAAGAAAACTTTCAGGAGTTGGGGAGCCTGTTGTTAAATCTCTTCCTCTCATTCTTGCTGAACAAGAACCCCATAAGCCAAACATTCAGAAGATGCCAGCACAGGCTGGAAGGAGTGGAGGTACATAACAGTCTTGCACTTAATGCCCCCATGTTAAGAGAGCCAAGCAGTACACTTCTACTCTAAAAATATACCTACAAAGCAGGTCAGATAGTAGGTGTGGGCTACATAGGCTCATTTTCTTCAAGATACAATTTAACCAGGCTTTGAATCCCTTTTTCCTATGTTTTTGTAGCTGACCAGATCTCTTTACCATTCTTACCTTTAATCTGTCAACTGGATAGCAGGCCAGTTTGTTTCCTTATGGTGACTCTGTGCATCTCAGTATGATTTTTGGCTTAATACCTGGAGGGCAATCTTATTTCCCATTCTTTAAAGATGTCTCTATATTCCATGTACTGTTTTTCCCCATGTACTATTTATAAGAGTGACTACTGAGCTTTTAGCAATTATTTTGATATCATTTCTAATTATATGTTAATTTCAGAAGTGGAAAAGATAGAGGCCATGGAAATAGAGTGCATCTGCAGCAGACTAGGTTTAAAATGAGGATTTTTAAATGTCTATCCCTTTAGTAAATTCACTAGTTTTCAAAAGTTAATTCTGTATTATTATTGCTATTTTAATTAACATACTTACTTACTATTTAATTGGTCACTAAGGTGCCAATTAAGTGAAGAAAAGTTCATTATATACTAGGAAAAACAATTGATTAAATTTCCTAGAAATCTTATCTGTGGGAGATTTAAAAAAATGTTCTGTAAAATCACCATTACTTGGGCATACTATGACTGTGTCTGTGCTAGTCAAGAAAATTTCTAAAAGCAGCAAATTGTTCAAAATGAATAAGCAAAAATCTCTGGCAGTTTCAAATCAGCTAAAGTTAATTTTTGGGAAAAGGACGTCGCACTCTATTCCTGAAGTGATCTCGAAACAATCAGCCGTTGAAAACCCTATCAGCGTCATTATGAGTTGGACCTGACTCAGTGGCACCTAACAACAACAACAAAGTTAATTTGGTTGCTTGCCAATGAGGATCTGACTAGTACAGGACCTAGATCAGTCAGGTCCTGCCAGCTTCTCTGAATGTCTTCTCCAGAGCTGCCTCCTATGCTGGACTCTGTCAGGGTCCTAGTTAGGCATGGAAAGTCACCTTCCCAGGGGTGCAGGTGGGCTGGGTAAGCACAGGATTGGTTGTGAAAGCTACTGGATTTTCTCTTGGAGAAAGAAAATGGGAGAGAATATCATCATGTGTTACAACCCCCCAGGAAGCTTCCTCCCCCAAACCTTTGCCCCATTCCCAGCTTCAAGACATCCAATGAGTTAATTTTTGCTAAATAAACTGATTTTTCAGAAGAACTGGTTTTTACAATTTTTAAATGTAAATCTACATTCATTTTTTTTCTCCCTAATAAGACAGTGTAGAAACTGTTGTGTTATTTGGAGTAAATTTTCAATCTCAAGTGCTGTGGCCTGAGTATTTGTGGCCCTCAAAATTCATACGTTGAAGCTTAACCCCCAGTGTGACAGGCCTTCGGGGAGGCAATTAAGTCATGAGGGCCAGGCTCTTACAAATGGGGCTAGTAGCCTTATAAAAGAGGTCTGAGGAGCCTGTTTGCTCCTTGTACCATATAAAAACAGACAGAAGGTACCATCTGAACCCCTACCAGATACTAGGTCTCCTGGCACTTTGATCTTGGACTTTGCAGCCCTTCAAACTGTAGGAAATTTTTCTCTGTTTGGAGGTGTCTGATCTGTTGTTAGGTGCATTAAGTCAGGTCTGATTCATAGCGACCCTATGTACCACAGATGAAACACTCCCTGACACTGTGACATGCCTGGCACTATTGTCAGTGCTTTTCTGCTATTCATAGGATTTCCAATGACTGTTTGTTTTTCAGGATTGCTTTGGGAGTGGGCTGCCAGGTTCTTCTCCCAAGCATACAGCACCTGGTATTCCTAGGCGGTCTCCCATCCAAGGACTAACCAGGCCAACTCTGCTTAGCTTCCAAGATCTGACAGGATCAGATGCCAGGGTGCTATGGCTGCAGACATAAACTACCTAGTTTAGTGTAGTATATTTTGTTATAGCTGCCTGAACAGATTGAGGTACCAAATTCAGTGATATAACTGAATATAAGAATCAGGGCTAGCCGGGAGTGGTGGCGCACGCCTGTAATCCCAGCGGCTTGGGAGGCGGAGGCAGGAGGATCACAAGTTCAAGACCAGAGGCAGATTGCATAATTTAGCGAGACCCTGTCTCTAAAAGTAAAAAAAGAAAAAAATGGGCTGGGGGGTGCAGCTCAGTGGTCCAGCACTTGCAAAGCATGCAGGCACGAGGCCCTGGGTTCAACCCCAGCACCGCAAAAAAAAAAAAAAAAAAAAAAAAAAAAAAAAAAAAAAAAAAAAAAAAAAAAAAAAAAGAATCAGGGCTAATCTTAGACTGTTTTTAATTTATTTTTTTTGAAATGCTAAATTCACATTTTAAAGTTATACTTTTTAAAATCTTAAAATAATTATTGGATATACTTTTCTATAAGAATTTAAGGTATACAAAGTCATGGAATTTTCTAAATAGTTTTCTATTGTGGTTAGAGTATAACCAGCCCAACTTTACAAAAAAGGAGTTTAAAACCAGAAATATAATACCCCAATCCTAAAAGTCAATTCATGAAAACATAATTAATGAGATTCAGAAATTTCTGGCCCTTATTACATACTTACCTTGTGCAAACGTGCCTTTTCATAACTAAAGGAAAACTCTCTCTTTTTTTCCCAAGAGGGAATATAGTTAGTAAACAAATATGTGGAAAAATGTCCATCCTCAATGGTAATCAAAGGAATGCAGGTAAAAGCAACTTCAAAGTAGTCTTTATATATTCTAAAAGAGTAAGTCATACAGCTTCTTATTATAACAATTGTCAATGCGGAAGTGAAATTATATCTTTGCTTTTTTGAATTGGCACATAATAACTGTACAGATTCATGAGGTACACTGAGATATTTTGATACAAGTACAGTGGGTAATGATCAAATAGGGCAGTTAGCGTATCCATCACCTCAGACACTTACCACGTCTCTGTGTTGGGAACATTCAACATCCTTTCTTCCTGCTATGTTGAAGCATACAATAATAGTAATTATTCGGTGTAGTCTCATTTCTGTGCTATAGAACAGGCGTCCCCAAACCCCAGGCCTCCCCGTAGGAGGTGCACAGAGGGTGAGGGAGCAGACTTCCTCTGTATTTATAGCCCCTCTCATTGCTCGCATCACCTCCTCAACTCTGCCTCCGGTCCATGGAAAACTTATCTTCCCTGCAACAGGTCCCTGGAGTCAGAGGGGTGGGGACCGCAGCTAGAACCCCAGAACACTTTCCTTATGTGTGTTCTGGTACCCAAGAGCTAGCCTTTTTGTCTCTCCTTCCACTGCCTTTCCCAGCCTCTGATAACTCCTGGTTTTACTCTTTTCTTTACTTCTATGAAATCAGCCTTTTCTCCTTCCTATATGAGTAAGAACAATGGAGTATTTGCTTTTCGGTGCCTGGCTTATTAAGGTAATGATCTCCAGTTCTGTCCACATTGTCACAAACGACAGGACTTTATACTTTTTATGGCTAACATTCCATTGTATGTACATACCACGTTTTCTTTATCCATTCATCCATCAGTGGACACCTCTTTGCGACTGTGAATAGTGTTGCAATAACCATGGAAGTGCAGGGATGTCTGTGATATTCTGATTTCATGTCCTTTGGCTATATATCTAGTATTGGGATAGCTGGATCATATGGTAGTTCTACTTTTCATTTTTTTGAGGAACCTCCATACTGTTTTCCATATGATTGCTCATTCTCAATGACTCGGTAAATTAATACAACCTATTCAGAAATGAATATGGCAATAAGAAACAACAGCCATAAATACAGTCAAAGCTTTTATCCTATTAATTTTGCTTTGAGGAATTTATCCCAAGAAAATAATTCAAAAGAAGTAAAAGATAGACTTGTGAATACATTCATTACTTCTTTATCCCCAATAAGAAGACATTGATATAAACTAATAATCAATATAGGATATAGACTAAATTTTGGGTTGTCTTTGGAAACTATGTATCACACTTTCCCATCAACCTTAACTGAAAATTAGCATCTATTTTGTAATACAAATATGTAGTATGGAGAGGACAGACATGATTCTGCATCCAATTGTGGTGAGGGATGATTGATTCTGTAGTATACAAACTTATGAAACCTGATTACTAAAACTTTAGTAAAAGGATAGTTTCAGTAGCCATCATTCCTAATATGATGAAAGGAGTTTTCTCTTTTGTTGTATTACAGCAAACAAATGAAGAGGGAACAATAGAATTGGAATTTCACCATATAGGCATTAATCAATGGCTGCTAGCTTACCAGGTTGGGAGAAGGACCTGGCAACCCCCTCCCAAAAATCACTCTGCCATTGAAAACCCTATGCACAGCAGAGAAGCACTGACAATAGTGTTTCCCTGTTGTACAGAGGGTCGCTATGAGTTGGATACCAACTCGATGGCACCTAACAACAACAACAAGAAGCTTACCAGGGAGACAACCAGATGTTATGTAGCTTCTGATGGAAGTATGTAACAGCTGTGAGGCAGTCTTGTGCCCCATATACATACATATGATGAAATCTCAGCTTTTAATTTAGAGAAAATAAAGGAACATGCTTGATGACTTGAGGAGCATGTTTAATGACTGTGGATAATCAGTCAACTAAGCCTAGACAATGGGGACTTCTACAAGGCTATAAAAGGTTTTCTTTAACAATAAAATTGTAAGAAAAACATCTTGGGGAAATTATGAATTAAACAAAACAAAACAAAACTCAATCTTCTAGGTGTGTATCAACCAATAATGCACAGATTTTGTTTTTTTTTTGGTTTTGAATGAACTATTTTGAAATGTTCATAGTTTCAATAAGGAAAATATGAGTGTTAGATATTTGATAGTATTAATTTTTTTTGATTTGGGGAAATGATATTATATGCCCATTTCCAGTGCTTTTAAAAAGATGCATATTGCAATATATCTATAAGAAATTATATATTTTCGGTTTGCTTTAAAATAATTTAGAAGTTCTTTGAATAGAATTCACATCAGAGATGAGGGTATAGCTCAATGGTAAAGCACCTGTCTAGCATGAGCAACACCCTGGTTCAATCTTCAGCACTGCAAAAAAAAAAAAGAACACTATCGATTTTGTTTTGTGACTGAAGCCCATAGAATATTGCTTGTGTTCCAGATCTTTCTATTTGTGCATTTATTTAGCCCTTTGATGGAACTCCTTATCTCTCTTCACCAGAGCCTATTTTCTGCCTCATGGATTTTGTCTGGCTCTCCCCAACACTTCAACAGCATATGAACTATTTCCCACATTTGTTTCTTTTAAAAAACAACAACACATTTCTGCTGTTAAAGCCTAGCTCCTGACCATGGTGTTCTTATCATAAAAGGAAAGTCATAAAATCTCAGGACAATTAAGTTCATACATCTTTATCAAATGTATATGTTGGGTTAAACAAGAAATGTGATTGTAAGACATTAAAAAAATTCTGTCTTGGGGACTTTTCCATCTAATCAGGAGACAAAATCATGCAGAAATACCTTAAGAACAATTCACATTTATTGACTCCTGCTATTTCCCCTTGAAGCACTGACAATAGTGTTTCCCCTGTTGTACAGAGGGTCGCTATGAGTAGGATACCGACTCGACGGCACCTAACAACAACAACAATGTCCCCTTGCCTGCAACCATAGCCCTGTGGCATCTGATCCTGTCAGATCTCGGAAGCAAACAGGGTTGGCCTGGTTAGTATATGGATGGGAGACCGCCTGGGAACACCAGGTGCTGTAGGCTTGGGAGATGGACCTGCAACCCACTCCCAAAAATCAATCTGCCATTGAAAACCCTATGAACAGCAGAGAAGCACTGACAATAGTGTTTCCCCTGTTGTATGTAGCATCATTATGAGTTGAATACCAACTCGACAGCACCTAACAACAACTATGTCCCCAGTACTGAGCTAAGTGCTTTCTGTGCAGTTCATCCTCAAATTGCCATGGATAAGTGTGTACTATGATTATTATCCCTCAAATACAAACGAGGCAGTTGAAGTGTGCAACCTTTAGATAACTCGCTCCATGTTACATAGATGCTAGACTGGCACAGCTAAAGTTGGAACTCAAGTCTCTCCAAAGTAAAAGTCCATCCTAGGCACAATGACACAAAATGCACAATATTCTATGTGACTATGGTCTCCTCCAAACCCTCACTGCACAGAGCAATGTACAGCAAGCAGCCTATACAGATATTGCCATGGGAATGGTGTGATGGTTAGTGTTGTGTCAACTGGTCAAACATTATATTCTAGGTGTTTCTTCAAGAATGCTTTTGGGTGAAATTAACATCTTAAATGTAAAATAAAGCAGGTTGCACCCTGTAATATGAGTGGACCTTTTCCAATCAGTTGAAGGCCAGCATAGAACAAAAGCACCCACTCTCCCCCAGGTAAGAGGAAATTCTCCAGTAGACTGCCTTTGGACTTTGCACCATCTGCTCCCTTCCGGCTCTCTGCCTGCCAGCTCACACTGCAGATGTGAATTTGCCAGGGTCTGTAACTGTGTGAGCCAATCCTTACATTTCTTTAGATAGATGGATGGATAGATGGATAGACAGATAGACAGATAGATGCATCCTATTGGTTCTCTGAAGAATACTCTGACTAATACAAATGTATTTCAAGAAACCCAAATAGAAAGAGGCAGTGTTTAAATTTCCACTAAATTATGCAATGCTGGCACAGAAATTTTATCTGAAAGTGGTCTTTTCTTCCCATGAATCATATTCCTAAAATAATGTGCTTCTAAAAATCATGGACAGATGGTCCTACCTGCTATATTTGATTTTGACTTAGAGAAAAGACTAAAAGAAACAGGTTTCCATTCAGTCATCACGATTTTCTCCCATGTCATTCCACTAATAGAAGTGTAGATCTTCCACCGTTCTTGTACAACTTTATGGAATAAGGTTATTTATTGATTTAATATGCACTGGCAAGCCTCGTGCTAGGCACTGACCCCAGATAGCTTAGTGGGGAGCCAGACAAGCTAAAAGCACTACAGTCTAATAGGACACCTGCTGTTCTGGAGGCATGCCCTGTGTGCTGTGGGTACAGAGCAGTGTTGTCTAAATGTGCAGGAGAGTCAGAAAGATATCCAAGAAATAAGGATTTTAATATAAAAAGGGGTTTTCTGGGTTATCACAGGCTCAGTTTCCTTTCAGAACTTGCCTTAAGGCAGGCTCCAAGTTTAATCATCACAAAAGCAACCCTGGTCCTATTTTTGGTTTTCTTGCTGCTTGGTCTTCTCTACAGGTTGCAGAGTTAATAAGGACTCTGCCTTTGAGACCCATGAGGAGCTGAGGTTTGCTGAGGCAACTTCACTTTTTCTTTCTGGAGAGGCCTGGAAGGGTGGGTTTCAGAGCAGCACTTTGCTGAATGAAATGAGGCATGACCAAAGTGCTATGCCATCCCCATTTCGCTGGTGAACTCCAGATCACTAACGTCAGCCTCTGACTCCAGTAGCCAACTGACAGAGAGAGAATGACTCCTTTCTCCACTCGCTTTCCACACTCAAATGCAATGAAGGAGTTCCAAATTGCTTAAAACAACAAGCTCTCTTACTCCCCGCCTTCCATGGGTTAGTTTTCCTTGTGAGCCATCCCTCTGAAGTCATACTTCAGAGTTCGGTCTGCACGGACATTAATGAGATTAGCTGACATTAAGCAGCTCCTTTATATCTATTTGTTCAATGAAAAACAAATTTAATTGCTTCCATGCATGCAAGAACTTAGTACTCAAACTGGACTCCTTGCAAATTTGTGTCTCCTGGGAAGTTTCTTGACCTGACTATGATCTTTACATTGGCATACATTTTCACATCTATTGGAAACAGAGTAGAAAATTATGGTCAGACTTTAGGCATAGATCTGTGATTTAAAACTGACCGGATTGTGGATGATATATATATATATATATATATATATGCATGTATGTTGTTGTTGTTAGGTGCTGTTGAGTCGTGTTCGACTCATAGCAACCCTCATAGGGTTTTCAATGGCAGATTGTTTCGGGATTGCCTTGGGAGTGGATTGCCAGGTCCTTCTCCCATTTTGTGGTGCTGGGAATCGAACTCGGGACCTCAGAGACTGCAGAGCAGTGCTCTACAAACTGAGCTAAATCCCAGCCCCACATACATACATACATACATACATACATACATACATATATATATATATATATATATATATATATATAAAATCTAAATCAAAAGATTAGGTAAATTTGTTTTTTTCCTTTTTTTGGGGGGGGTTTGGGGGAGAGGGGGTTGGAAGGGTGGTTTGAGGCAGTGTCATAGCCCAGGCTGCCCTTGAAGTTGTGATCCTCCTCTCCTGCCTCAACCTCTAGACAGCAGGGATTACAGGTGTTGCCCCCACGCCCTGCTAGTTTAAGTAAACTTCAGCCTCACAAAAGGGTTTCTGTCCATCGCTCTCTCCACTTCCTTCACAGAATCCTATACAAAGGTCGTTCATAATAAAAGAAAAAAAAAAGTTAAGAATGGTATTAGTGTAGATGGTCTAGAAAATGCATGTAATAGTTCTGAAAAGGTAAAAAGAAAGTTCACTACAGAAAAAGTTTCTATCTTAAACAGATCTGGAGCCCAAGGATATATAGAAAAATATTGCCATAAAAAGACAAGTAAATGCAAGAGAAGTCTTTGATGGGGGGGGTGAGATGGGAAGGGGGGAGGAAGTGCACAAGAGGGTAATGGGGAACCTATATGAATAATGTACAACAAAATGCGTATATGGAAATGTCACAATGAAAAGCATGTCAGAATGAATCACATTAAGGTGTACATTAAAAATTTCCAATTAAAAAAAAAAAGAATAGCTTTCTGGGTAACACCACTAGGAAAGGAGGATGGATTTTGAGTCTAGACAGACATGTGGCTCACTGGGAAGGGGAAGACTGAAGACAGTGTGTGTGTGATCACCGTACAAGCTGTTTGGAATGCACAACAGCTTGATAATGTCTTGTTGGGGGAGGCTTTGCGGTGGCATGCAACAAAGCTGAGTTTGTTTCATGCGGCAGGTGGTCGCCAGAGGGGATCTGATGGGAAGGGGCAGAGCAGGCAGGCGGCTTCTAATTGTGAATGTTGTGGGGACTACATTGTAAACAGAGAGATGTGTTTGTGATGAGGTGAGGTATACCATAGTTCAGCCCCAGAAATGAGGCCAGCAATAGCCAGGAGACAGTGAGGACCCCAGCCAGCTTACATAGGTTCAGGGCTGGGTTCCACTTTCACCGAGATTCAGGAAGGAAGGATGTGTCCAGGCACCAAGGATCCTCTGTGAACCTGGTCAATTTTAGTGGTGCTAGCTAGACATAGTGGCTCTTTAGGGTACATATGGGCATCCAGGGCTGGCTCTTTATCACGAGGAGCTTGCTTGAGCAGACAAGCATCAGGCCCAGAGGAGAAGCCGGGAGGAAATAAACTTGGGCTCGGAAGGGCAAAGGTCCTAGCCAACCGTGATAGAGTTCACAGTGGGAGTCTGGCCTTCCAAGTGGCGTGAGAACTCAGGAGGGCACTCAGGAGGGAGGCCAGCTATGCAAGCTGACCACACACGGAAGAGAAGCTATTCATACATTCCAACCCCTGTGACACTTCCACTGATAGCTCATTGTCCAGAAGTTTAGGCATGTTGCCACAACTAGCGGCAGGAAAGACTAGGAAATAGAGTCTTCATCCAATGTGACAGTTTGCTCAGATACAATGTGAGGTTCTGCTAAGAAAGAGGAGGAGAATCAATACAGGGAGGCAATTAACACTTTCTACCACAATCCCCATGTCCTCTCCAAGAACATTGCCTTAAGATGTAGGTCCTGGCTGCCACTTACCAGTAGTATGACAACCAGCAAGTTAACGAACGTACCTGAATCTCAGTCCTAGCATCTGTAAAACGGGCATATCACTACCTAACCCCTAGGCTTATGAATATTAAATAAAATTAACATGTAGATTGTACTACATATATGTTTCCTTTGCACAAAGCTGGTTCTGCTTTTCTCGTGGCCATTTTCATTTGCCATGTTCTGGCATTATTTTTATTCCTCAGTCATCCTAGCCAGACCTACCCATGTAGGCAAGAGGAGAGACTCTTTCAGTTCAGTTCATCTCTGGTCCTACATCCCCAAGAAAAGGAGCCAGAAGTATGAAAACAAATTGACATTTAGCTATTATAGCTTTTTTTTTTTTTTTTTTTTTGGTACTGGGGGTTGAACCCAGGGCCTCCTGCTTGCATGCTCTGCAAGTGCTGGATCACTGAGCTGCACCCTCAGCCCATTTTTTTACTTTTTGAGACAGAGTCTCGCTAAGTTATGCAGACTGCTTCTGGTCTTGAACTTGTGATCCTCCTGCTTCCGCCTCCCGAGCTGCTGGGATTACAGGCGTGTGCCACCAGGCCTGGCGCTATTATAGCTTTTTATGACAACTTTTGAAGAAATTTACTAATTTGACTCCACATTGGTATATTCCTGACTGGTGCCTTAAGTATGGTGCCTTAAGTATGTCAGCCAGAAAAACAAAATAAAGGTTGTAGCTTATTAAGAAGTTATTCTTTTGTGAGTCTGCCTTAAATGCAGTTCATGGTGTAGGGAATCTAACCACTGCAATGCTTCCTGCCTACTAATCAGACATTTCTGGCAGCATTTTTCTCTTTTCATGTGATTGTCACCTGTTAGTCCTTGTTATTGTCAGGTACTGGTGCCTTCGGCTCCAGCTCTTGTTTGCTAGTCTGCTGTTAGATTAGATAAGAACTCTTGGCTAAGCTCCATGACTGAAAAGTCTCTTTTGCATGGCAGTGCTTGATCATTCTCCTTTTGATCTCTCTTTGCATTTTCATTCTGCACTTGGTACCACAGAAACACCTTGAAGTAGTAGAGTTGGACCAGACCCACGGAAGACGACAGGTATATCTGTACTTTGTCAATGATGATTTAATTCAAAAGGTAATGGGTTGAACCTTAAGGAGAAACTATGGTGGCTTTTGAAGGAGGATGGGCCAGAGGGGGCTTCCTGCCCTGTTCACTCTCATCTCTGGACTCCCAAGTCCTCTGAGCCCCCTCACTTTTCTCTCTTCTTGTCCCTGGTCCTCCCCCTTCCCCCATGTGGTCACGGTGTCTCATTTAGATTCACTTGTCCTTATCTACTTCCGTGGTTCTGGCTGCTCGTGTCCTTCCTCAAGGTATGTGCAGAATGTGAACTTTGGAATTAAAATGGTCTATCATGAGCTGGAGCCCTTGATCCTAAACTTCCTGCTGGATAACATGGAAATAAAATCTACTTATCAGAGTTGTTTTGTGGATAATGTTTTTTAAAGAGATGTATTTGTGTATGCATTTCTAGACATATGACAGACATTCTAAAAATGTTGAGAGTTTTTTCACTCCATATTAATCTTTCTCTTCTGGCCAGCTCTATGCTCTTTTGTTTTGTCTTGTTTTGTTTTTTGAGACAGGATCTCACTATGTAGTCCAGGCTGGCCTGGGACTCTCAACCCTCCTGCCTCAGCCTCCCGAGTGCTGGGATGATAGGTGGGTGCTACCACACCTGGTCTTCTAATTTCTTTTTACCTCAGAAACTGTATTACTCAAAGTGTGATGCCTGGGCCAGCAATGTGGGAAGTGCCTGCTCCCCGGCCCCACCCCAGAGCTACTGAATCAGAACCTTCTCTCCACACCAAGCCAGATGTTTTCAAATCTACACAAAACCTGAAGAAACATCGCTACAGCACCAAGACTTCTTTACTGAATCAGAACCTTTAACACCAACCTAGGTGTTTTCAAATCCACACAAAAGCTGGAGAAATGCTGCTGCAGGACAAAGACTTCTTTACTTTCATAACCTTTCCCAGGTGCAAGGGTAAGGGCCACCAGGGATGACATTTCTGTTTGGTGCCAGGTGCTCACTTCCTGATTTTTTCTGTCTCCTTGCTTTGTGCGGTTGGCCCTGACTGCTCTCTCCCCTGCACCTGGCAACACATGGGGACTGAGTGAAGTTTGCTCATCAAACCAACACTGAGTAGGACTGGTGCTGGTAAGACTCAGACTGGGATCTTTTTGTCCTGAACATTACTCCAAGACCACCTGGCCCATGGGCCCTGAAGCTGGAGTAGAAGACAGCAAGGAGAAGAGCAAAGAAAATTAAAGTCAACCTCTTCCAAAAGATGGAGACTTCTCAAAGGTAACCTTGGGCTTTAGTGAAATCCAGAAAGAAGCACATCCTTGACGACTGACTTCATCTGCCTTCAATCCTCTTCCAGGTTTCTGGCCCATTATTTGAGATTGTCATACATTTGGACACTTCATAAATGGTAATGAAATAGTCCACACACCTAAAGTGGTTGTTTTATCTTCAGCCTTTTAACTGAAATGCTGCATCAGCTGAACGTGGCATCCATCCAGCGTGTGAATGTTTTATCTTGTTCATGAGGTTTTTTCAGGTTTATTTTCTCTTTCTTCCTTCCTCCCCTCCTTTCCTTTCTTCTTTCTTCTTTCCTTCCTTTCACACAGTTTTGTAATGTCAAGGGGGAAAAAACCCTCCACTAATATTTATGTTTCTGGAATGGGAAATAAAATTTAATTTCAGCTTGTCTGGTGATTTTAGTTTACTTGCAATCAACAAGTGGCATTTTATTGTTTCTCCTGGTTTGGGCAAGGGATCTACCCTGATCAGTTTCATTTTAGGTCAAGAGAGAGAATCTCATATTTTTTTCTTTTGTACTAATCTCAATGTCTTAACTTTGTTGTTACTTTAAGAATAAACCCTCAAACTATGACCTTTGATATTAGAAAGTCATGAAACCAGGTTTTGGAACCCCATTAATAAGATAACAGATTGAAAGTATTTGATGGAGGCTTTAAAAATTTACTGAGGGCTTGCAGTCATGGAATGTGTGCTTAACAATGCTCAAGGCCCTGGGTTCAATTCCCAGCACCAAAATAAATAAATAAAAGTAGATAAAAAATAATGGAAATATTTGTTTCCAGTGTTAATTTTAACAATTACAGCAGCAATTCCATATGGATCAAAATAAATGAATTTGGTAATTGAGTCATGTAAAATATATTTTATACTCCTCCATGATGTTATTAAACATTAAGAAGTATGGTACAACCATGAACTGACTCTTCAGCTTTTGTTGTGGTTTTGGGTTTTTGAGACAAGTTCTCACTGTGTAGCCCAGGCTGGCCCGGAACTCCAGACCAGGCTGGTTTGTTGTTGTTGTTAGGTGCATACCTGTAATCCCAGCACTCGGGAGTCTAAGGCAGGGGGATTAATGTGAGTTCTAGATCAGCTTGGCCTGCAGCCATACCACCATGGCATCTAATCCTGTCAGATCTCAGAAGCTAAGTGGGGTCAGGCCTGGTTAGTACTGGATAGGAGACTGCCTAGGAACACCAGGTGCTGTAGGCATGGGAGACAGACCCGGCAACACACTCCCTAAAAACAGTCAGCCATTGAAAACACTAGGAATAGCAGAGAAGTACTGACAGTAGTGTTTTGTCTGTTGTACGTAGGGTCGCTATGAGTCAGACACTGACTCGACAGCATGTAACAACAACAACAAAAGTTATAGGTTCCTTCAAGCCTTTTTTTTTTTTTTTCCCTAGTGCTGGGGACCAACCTCAGGGCCATGAGGATGCTGTGAGCCTACCTGCTCTACCCCTGGTCCCAAGCACTCTGACATAGAGAAACTGCTATGTGCCAGACGCTATGCATACACCATTTCTAATGCCTACAACCCTGCCAAGTGGCTTAAAGATAGTTAATACTTATATGTCCTTTACAATCACCTCATCTAGAGTATGGTAAGCACAAGTAAAGGACTTATAATAATGATTGGCCCACAGTAACATTCAGTAAGTGTTAACTTATTACCTTATACTTCTGTAAGAATTTGGAGGACTTTTAACTCTACATTTATCTTTATTTCCCCCTTGCATTTCAACTTGATGTAATTAACTTGAGGACATCTTTTGGCTCCTGATGAACTATTTCTCCCACTTTGTATTGAAAACTACAGCAGGCACATACCACATTATAGAGGGGTGCCAGGCAGTTAGTTATTAAAAATATTGTTGCTTTTTGAAACTTGTAATGTGTGACGTGTCAGCTCTTCAAAATGTATGTTATGACTTATTTTCTCATTCTAAATAAATATTCATGTTAATATAAACTTTTTCTTGCTCTTCCAGACTTTTAGTTAAGTCTCTCTTACAATCTGACAGAAGACACTATTTCCAACTCCTATCTGACCTAGCTTAGAGTCAGTAAATGTTGACCAAGTAAATAAAAGCGTAAAGCATTGCAATCAGGGATGATTAGCTGGACCAAAAAAAGGGTGGACTAGTCCTTGCATTTGGAGGATGGGTAGAATTTGAAGAGGAGATGAGGCAGTGGCATCAACAAAGGTACAGAGCATGGAAAGACCATGGATCCATCAGAGGATAACAAATAGTTGGTTTTTCTGGTTTTTTTTTTTTTTTGAAGCCTCCTGTTGCTTATTTTCCCAACATCATAATTTTATATTACAGGAAAATGTCAATTTTGTTAAGATACTTATAAGCACTGACATTTTTCCCAGTGTCTTTCATTTAAGAGAATCACCTGGCATTTTGCAAATGTCAGCATATTTTCTTTAACCACCCCCCAAATGTCATTATCCTTGGATTGGACAGTGCAAGGTCCTCTGCTAACTATAATTCAGTAGAGCGAGACCATCGTTACTGTGAAACCACAGCAGGAAGTTCACTGGATAGAATATTATCATGTATCTTGAAGTACAGCCAGAACTCTAGAGCTATAAGATTTTATATGCCAAAAATAATATTAATTTATCGGGATAACAAGTAGTTAAGATTGGCTCAAGCAAAAGGTTTGTGTTGAGTGGGGGATGAGAGAAGTTTTATTTCTACATTAAGGTAGAAGGATCTTAAGTGTCGGACTGAGGGAATTTAACATTCTCATGTAGTCACAGGACAGTATATTGGACATCTGATGCTTTTGCCCACCCAGGATAGATGCTGTCCTCTGGATATTGCACCCTTGTGTTCTAGGGGAACCATGCTTTTCTTGCTATTAATCCGTGTAGAGTGGTGAGAGGTGAGGTCACCCTACTAGCTGCAGGGTTGAGGCATGACTCATGTGTGGCAAATCAGAGGCACTGTTAGGACTTCTGATAACTGCTGCACTTCTACAGCACACATCTGTGGGTGGTGGCTTAGGAAGAATGTGCCTGAGAGTGAAGCCAGCCCATGCCAAGGGTGGAGGGAAGGAGATTCCTGATGATGCTTGAGTCTCTAGATCCAGTCACACTGGAAGGTGGCTGTCCTTGGCTTTTCCATTTAGGTATGTGCCAATCCACTTTCTTTTTCTATTGTCTCTGTTTAAACTGTCTTTTTTTAAAATTTGCAACTGAACACTTCTGAGTAATATAGGCAATAAGTGTTTGTGACCAGGGTTTTATAAAGATCAATCTGGTAGCAGATCATGTAGAGAAAACAAGATGGTAGCAATGGAAACAGAAAGGAAAGAAAAGAGAGGTGTGGAGGAAGAATTAAGAGGACTTGGAAGCTGTAGGGAATTATCTGGACACTCCCAGGGTGGACCGGGAAGGTGCCTGGACTGAGGCCCACTCAGTCTGGGCTGAGGTGTGAGTCCTCCCCAGATCCTGCCCTGTGCCTGCCCCTCCCACCTCTGATCACTCTTAACCCAGGAACCTGGGCTGGGACCTATTTGACTTACTAAGAGCCAATATGGCTACCCAAGTCCCAGTTCACCCTTCACCTACTTTTTTACCCTTCACCTATTTTACTCCTACCCCCCCCCCCCCACTGAGTGATTCAAGATGGCCCCTGACCTGCCCAGCTCTGGTGTGGCTTCTGTCAACCTGATTGGCCGCCAAGAGCCACCCAATTGGTTAAAAAGGGATGCTCAGTGATTGGTCCAGCCCACACCTAACCCACCTATTTTAATTGTACTTTTCCAAAACCTCATATGGATAACTGCCCCTCCTGGCATGAGCCACTCTGATTGGTTATGCCCTAATCTGCACCCCCACCCAGAGAGTATATAAACCGACCACTAACTACCCCACGGGTCCTTTCGTTCCCTCCTTCACCCTGACCACTTTGACCCTGATCGTGGCACCTCACACCTGATTTTGCAACCAGAGACAATCTCTGCTCTGATTATCCAGACCTTCAATCAAGCCACCGAGAGGCAAGACTCTGGGGGTCAAGAATGAAGACCTTGAGCAAGATAAGAAGAGCTCTCAATCCCCCCATCCTGGGGAGGAAGTGAGAGGAGAAGACAACTGGCAAGAGGCAAGATCATTGGACTCCACCTCAGCTGCTCTGTAATAGCGTCTGTACTCCCGAGCTATAGGTGCTATTAAATACAGGTTCCTATTTGTTATTGAGCCTGCAGCTGTAGCCCTGTGGCATCCAATCCCGTCAGATCTCAGAAGGTAAGCAGGGTCGGGCCTGGTTACTACTTGGATGGGAGACCGCCTGGGAACACCAGATACTGTAGGCTTGGGAGAAGGACCTGGCAACCCCCTCCCAAAAATCAATCTGCCATCGAAAACCCTATGAACAGCAGAGAATCACTGACAATAGTGTTTCCCCTGTTGTATGTAGAGTCGCTATGAGTCGGACACCGACTCAATGGCACCTAACAACAACAACAACATTTGTTATTGAAGGCTCCTGAGGTCCACTGACCAGCTCTTGCCTGCTCCCGAGGGTCCCTGAGGGAACTGGTGTTGAGGTGAAGCTCTGTGATCTTTTGCCGCCAGACCCCAACAGGTAGCTGGGAATGGTGGCCTGTACCTGTCATCCTGTCTACTTGGGAGACTGAGGCAGGAGGATCGCCCATGAGTTTGAGGTCAGGCTGGGCAATATAACAAGATTCTATCTCAAACAAAACAAAAACAACAACAAAAACCCTACCACCAACAAAAAAGGAGGGCGTAGGAACTAGAACAGGAAGAGGAAGGCAGAATGACTGGGCTTCCAAGACCGACTTACTACTGAATGTGATGCCTTCGATAGAAATTTGTGAGTCAGAAAGGGCGCCATGTTGTCCCACTCCCCCAAGATAAATTCATTTATTTTCCGGTTTTGAGTTTGAGGTGATGATGGGAGAAGCAAGTGGAAATATTTAGGAAATAGTCAAAAGGTAGAATTAGACCCCAGAAGAAGACTCAGAATCTACGTTGTAATAAGTAAATATGTACCAAGCTGAATGAGTGTGTTGGTGGAGGGAGAGGTCGGTCTGCAACAGCAGGATGAGCACCTGGCAGATCCACAGGTCCAACAAGAGCAGCAGGGATGGGTGTGGATCAGGACTCTCTCCTTGCCTGGCATTGAGTTTCCACCTGCTGAAGTTCAGGAAGCGAAGTCTGCAAGACCGGGTCAAGCCTCTGGAACAGGCGGAGCTGCTTAAAAAAAAGAATTGATTGTTGAGAGCCCCACGGGTGGGTGAGATTTCTGGTTGAGTGGTGGTAGAGAAGAAAGAGGCGAGGAGTGAAGAAAACCGAGAGGGAAGGCTGATTAGAAAACTCTCCTGGAATTCAAAACTGGGAACTTTTCAAATAGGGGATCATCAGGCGCAGAGAATGGCAGAGCAGGCAACCTCCCTGTAGAATGTAGGGCCGCTGGAGCTCTGGGAATGGAAGGAGATTCCACCTAAAGCCAAGGGCGACCTAGAAGTGGGAGTGGTGGGTGGAGACTGCAAGGCTGGCAGAAAAGCAGGGGAGGAGCAGGGCGGCACTCATGGAGCAGCTTAGCCTAGGAGTTTGTTCATTTCTGAGACCGAGGAGGCTGCTTTCAGAGGCCGGGCAGAAGAGAAGGCCTGGAGAATCAGTAAAGAGCGGAGACAGGAGGAGAGAGAGTGATTCAGGGAAGTGAGGAGGGAGCGAGGCGGTGGAGAGAGCGGGTGGCAGAGATGGCAGTGCATCCTCTGAAACCGAGGGAGAGCGCGACAGAGAGGAAGGGAGGAAGGAAACTCGAGCAAGCAGAGCGTAGAGGAGCCGCGGCGTCTCTGCTTCAGTGTAGATGAGCCAGGAACACGAGGTGTCTGCTGCCTTCAGCTGACCGTGAATCAAGTTACGAGTTACGCAGAGGGTGTCCGGAGTCTCTTCCTCCCCACGGGCCTCACAGAGATAGGGTTACTGTAAACTGATGTTTGAGCTACGGGAAAAAAAAAAAAAAAAAAAATCAGACGGCCGAAATACGATCGTGTGGTGAGGACCAGAAGGAGCCGATGCAATTCCATCAGGATTTAACACGTGCGGTACAACGCCTGATCGTTCATCCAGGGTGAAAGAAGACTTGGCTGAAGGTGACATAAACCTCCTAATGTGTGCTACGTGATACACACTCCATTCTCTGGCAGCATCCCAGAGAAGCCAGCTATCAAGTTTGGCAGCTGTGGTTTACTTTTGTGAGTAACACACTCATCCCAACAAGAAGTAAGGCTTGTTACCAGTGAGAGGCAGAGCCTGGGGGAGGGCCACCTTGAGCTCTTACCATCAGAGGCAGAAGAACTGGTGAAACCTGCCGGGAAGGAGAGGCAGAGACTTCGGCCTTCCATCCCATCTCCTCCCCTCACTGTTCTGCCAGGCAGTGACCTCTTTGCCCCGGAAGGGTGGCACCTACCAGAGGTGTGACAGTGGAGAGGCCCCCACTCAGGTGCTCTGTCCTCCCTTTCAATCCAGTCATTTAGCCTGCAGACGCCTCTAATCCTGCCCCTCCCTAGGACCCACTGGGCTCCTCGGCACACTCCTCTGTGGGTCTGTAGAGGGAAGTGAGATGGTGTACCCGGACTGGGCTGGGCAGGACCGTGAGGGAAGCAGGGCAGGTCTTCCTTATTAAGACCTTCTTCAAAGAAGTGTGAGTGCAAGTGCATTCCAAAAAGTCCAAGTTGATGCTTGTAAAGGCAAAAGAGTTTGGGAAAATATCATTTCTAGCAAAATAAAATTGCTAGAACCCCTCTGGAATATCCTGGTAATGACATGAGGCTGAGGTGGAGTGCTGCTCTGTGTGCTCTGAGGCCCAGGGTTCCATCCCCAGCACTACAACAATGGGAGAAGGACCTGGCAGCCCACTTCTAAAACAATCAGCAATTGAGAACTCTATGAATAGCAGAGAAGCACTGATGTAGTGCGGGGCATGTTGCAGTGTCAGGTAGTGTTTTGTTTTGCTCTACCTAGGCCCTCTGGGTGCACACAAGCCACAAAAGTCTCCTTTAACAATTACTCAGACATAGTTTACAAAGACTCTAAACTTGCTAAAGTTACATAAGTGGCAGAACCCAGGTCTTCTAAGTCCCCTCTGCAGCATGACTTCTGGTAAATAGTTCAGAAGCAGTTAGTCTCCGCATCATAGAGGATGGAATAAGGAGGAAATGGGGGACTTAGAAGGTTAAAGATCACACTATACATGTTAGGTAAGGAGCCAAAAACCTTAAACTCAACAGACCTTCATTGGGAGAAGCTGTGAAGGCTGTCTCTAGCAAAGGAGAGAGCAGCCCCTGCGGGCAGGAAGGGGTGAGGCTTTAATGGGCTCTAGTGGGAGGGGAAAGGGGTGATTGATGTGTCACCTTGGGATAGGTAGGAAGTGGGTGTGTAGAGGGTTCTGATAGGCTGGAAGAGTTGCCTGTCTGGGGCAGATTTCAAGGCAAGTTTTGGTGGGGTTGTTGAGGACGGAGGGATGGTGAGTAGAAGAAGGTACCACCTTATGGGGAGGAGCCATTTTGTAACAAGTCCTGCCTAACAGAAACAAAAGCGAGGGGGTGATTGACATTGCACTAGGAGCCAGGAGAAGGAAGGCCCAGGTTTTCAAGGTAAATAGGACACGGTACCCGCCCTCTGGGCACAAAGCCCCAGTGAGGGGTGTGCTCTGAAAGTCCCAGGGCTGCACTCTGGGAGTGATGGGAGACTCTAGCTCGGTGCGCATCTAGGGCTCTGTGGGGCCGTGGGATGGCTCTTAGAGAGTCTCGGCAGTTCTTTCAGAGGGGAAAAGAGGCCCTGTGCCTGCTTCACAATACATACATTCACATCTACAAAAGTGTAGCCAGACAAACATGGGAGGATTCCCCACCATCACGTTCCACCTTTCCTATCTGTGCATTGAACTCACGCACAGCACAGCTGTAGGAGGCCAGATTGCACAGTGGTTCACAGTGTGCACTTATGGGAGGCAAATTTGGATTCCACTCCTAAATCTATGACTTTGTATGTGTTTTTAGACAAATTAATGATCATTTCCAATACCTAATTTCCTTTCTTATAGAATGGAAATAACACTACTGGCCCTTTAAAGTTCTTTGGGGGCTTCCATGAGAGACTCTGTCTAATGTTGGACGTGGAATAGGTGCTGAATTAAGGGTATGGTGCCAGAATGTCATGAGGATGAAGGGAACGGGCTTAAGGGTTTAGCTTTCCAAGACTTCTGGTTATAGAAGAGAAGCCAATCTCTAGCTCTTAGAACTGGCAAGTCCCTAATGATTATCTGGCCAAGCTACTTATTTTATACTTTGAGGAAACCAGAGAAGGTAGTGATTTATTGGGCTCCCCTGACTCCTGGGGTAGGAACTGAAGACAGAAATGGAACCCAAATAAACATCTTGTGTCAGTTAGCTTTCCATTACTGTGACAGAACACCCGGGTAACCAGTTTGGAAGAAGGAAAGGTTGATTTTATCTCACAGTTTCGGAGGCGTCAGCCTGTGCTCTCCTGGCCAGTCCCTTTGGGCTTGTGGGAAGCAGCGCATCTCCGCATGGAGCCACGGGAGGGCAAGGCTGCCTTCTCATGGTGGGGAGGGGGAGTGTTACTGTTTAGCTTAATGAAAACAGCACATTTTCCAAGCAGAAGTCAAGCACTTATGTTACAGTTATAATATCATGGAACAGGTTAAGAGAACTTTCCTTGTCTTACCCAAGATGAAGCAATTTTAGATGGTTAGTCACAAAAGGTTCCAGGAAGCTGCTGGCAGCTGAGGCTCATTGTGACGTCCAGTTAACTTAGAAGGTCTTCCTTGTATCACTGGGCATTCTGGCTAACTGGAACACCTTGTCTAGTACATAGAATCACACGTTAAAACATCCTTTGGTGCCATCTTATGCTGAATGGAAGGAATTGCACCTATTTAAACTGGCTTCATTGTCCCACACTCCTTAACTATATTCTCCCTGAGTCAGAGACAAGGATCCTACTTTTTGTAATAACTACACACCATTAATTTCTTTTCTTTTTACAAATTTATTACAATGTAAAGCGATAATTGTGTTGTTAGATACTGGATTCATGGTTCAGTTAAATACTTGCTTGTACAAGTGTTCATTGCAATTTTTATACATATGTTCCAGATTCTTTCTGTTTGTTTTACAGGATACCCTAAAACTAGTTTGTGGTGATGCACACTTTCTATATGATGTGATTAACAGGGGAGGACAGAGCCAGGATGTCATGGCTAAATCAAAGGAGGAAATGGATTTCTTAAAAATGGGGTGATCAATCATTAGCAGCAGAACAGAAGGCTCTTTACACATAGCAAGCCCTGATCTCCCCACTTTTTATGCATTAACTCTTTACTCTTCCCCACAACTGTCTGAGGTAAATATACTCTATTTCCATTTGAAAGACAGTAAATGGAGGCACAGAGATATTCAGTAATTTGCTTAAGGTCACATGGTTAAGTAAATTGCCAAGCCAAGACTTGAACTTCGAATCCCTATCTTGTGGCTGCAGAGTTCATAGTCATTAAATGTTACTGTTTCTATTATTAAGACAGTAGAAGTAACAGCTTTTATTTATTGAGCAATTACTGTGTGGGGTAAGTGCCTCGCATGGTTCCTCTTATTTAATCCACATGCAACTTTATGTGGGAGGTAATAATGACCCCATTTCAGATCTAGGAACCCAGTCCTTTTTTTTTTTTTAAGCATTTTAATCATGTATATTGGTGGGATACAGAGTGATAATTCAGTTGATATGTCCATCATGCAACCATCAAATCTGGATTGCTTTCATCTCCTTAAACGTTTTACAGAACAAAATAAACAAAACAAACAAAAACCCCCCCAAAAGGGAAAAAATTTTAACATGTGATGACAGCCTTATGCAACCATGGGTTATATCGTGATTTTTTTTTTTTGTATTTTCATAGAGTTGCAGCTTGTATTTTTCATTTTTTTCTCTCCCTCTTTACCCCTGTATGTTGAAGAACCCAGACTTAAGGAAGTTAAGTAACTTTTCTAAGATCACATAGCTGTTAAGTAACTGAATCTAGATCTCTCTGATTTCAGAGCACCAGCCTCTCTCTCTCTCTCTCTCTCTCTCTCTCTCCTTCTCTTCTCTTCTCTTCTCTTTCTTTTGAGACAGCGTCTGCTTAGGCACCACAGGCTGGCCTCAAACTCTCTTCTAGGCTGACCTGGGACTTGCCATCCTCTTGTCTGAGCCTCCTGAGGGCTGGGATTACAAGCATGTGCCATCATGCCCAGTGAGAGCCCAATTTCTTAACCATACAATCATATGGCATTTTAAAGTATTACCTAGTTACCATATGATGAGAAGAAATTACTACAATCTCTTATCTGAAATGCTTGGAACAAGAAGTGTTCCACATTTTAGAGTTTTTGGATTTTGGAATATTTGCATATATATAATGAGGTATCTTGGGGATTTGACCTGAGTCTAAATATGAAATTCATTTATGTTTCATGCACACTTTATGCGTATAGCCTGAAGGTAATTTTATAGTTTTTTGTTTTTTTTTCAGAACTTCTTCATTGAACCTAGGGTCTCACACATAATTTGGAAGTGGTCTACCACGGGCTGCATCCCCAGCCCATTTTAAATTTTTTATTTTGAGAGTGGATCTCACTGAGTTATGTAGGCAGCCTCTGGCCTCAAATTCACAGTCCTTCTGTCTCAGCCTCCCAAGTTGCTGGGATTAAAGGCGTGCTCTACTCTGTCTGGCTATACAATATTCTTTAATGTGCCTACCTTTTGACTGTGACCTGCTACATGAGGTCAAATGTGGAGTTTCCCACTTGTGGTATCCTATCGGCTCTCAAAAAGTTTCAGACTTTGGAGCATTTTGGACTTTGGATTTTTGGACTAGTGATGCTAACCCTGTATAGTAAAACAATTGTTGGAATAGGTGAGTTATACTTCCACAGGGCCTCACTTTTCAAACTGAATCTTGACTTTGTTTTCTTGAGAATCTTTTATAATCAATACACATTTCTTGCACTTTTCAAGAAAAATAATTTAACTTTTTCTTTTTCTTTTTTCTTTTTCTTTTTTTTTTTTTTTTTTTTCCCTTTGTGGGATTGGGGGTTGAACCCAGGGCCTTATGCTTGCATACTTTGTAAGGCTGTACCACTGAGCTGTACCCAGCCCCCTCCCCTTTTTTTTTTCTCTTTATTTTGAGGCAAGGTCTTGCTAAATTCTGCAGACTGTCTCTGGTCTCAAACTTCCTGCTGCTGTCTCCCCGAGTCACTGGGATTACAGGTGTGAGCCACCATGCCTGACTTCAATTAAACTTTTTCTTGATTCTTACAGGAAACCATTATGTACTTCAGTTATCATACAAGGCTACAATGCCCTACCTGAAAATTGTAGCATCATTGTCCTGTACAAACTGACTGAAACTTCTATGCTTTTTGATACGTTACATCTGTACTTTTAAATTTTCTCTCTGGCTTCCTGATGTCAGACTGTGATTTCTGGCTGTTTCTGATGTATTTCCTCTGGTAACCCATCTTTCACTTTTAACATCACTATGGTATGTATGTTGTTGTTAGGTGCCGTCAAGTCGGTATCCGACTCATAGCAACCCTCTGTACAACAGGGGAAACACTATTGTCAGTGCTTCTCTGCTGTTCATAGAGTTTTCAATGGCAGATTGATTTTTGGGAGGGGGTTGCCAGGTCCTTCTCCCAAGTCTACAGCTTCTGGCGTTTGCAGGCGGTCTCCCATCCAGGTACTAACCAGGCCCAACCCTGCTTAGCTTCCGAGATCTGACAGGATTGGATGCCACAGGGCTACAGCTGCAGGCATGGTATGTATAGCTAAGAGAAAAAAGAAGTAAGATAAAAGGATTGAGATATACAGAAATGACATAAAAAGACACTTAAAAAGATGATTCACGTGTCTTTCCTGTGAGGTATAGACAGGATGCCCAATGAGCAAATGGTGTTCAATCTCTTTAAAATTTTGGAGTCACTTTTCCCCTTCCTTCCTTCCTTCCTTCCTTCCTTCCTTCCTTCCTTCCTTCCTTCCTTCCTCCCTCTTTCCCTCCCTTCCTCCCGCCTCCTCCTCCTCCTCCTCTTTCTCCTCCTCCTCCTCCTCCTTCTTCTTCTTCTGTACTGGGGGTAGAACTCAGGGCCTTGTTCATGCTAGGCAAGTGTTCTACCACTGAAGCCCAACCCCCGTCCCTTTTTATTTTATTTTTTTATTTTGAGACAGGGTCTCCCTAAGTTGCAGGCTGCCCTTCTCCTTTAACTCATGATCCTCCTGCCTCAGCCTCCCAAGCAGCTGGGGTTATAGGTATATATCAGGCTGCTTGGCTACTGCCTTTCTTGTCTGTATTCTGGGTCTCTGGGATAACCAGACAGCAGGATTCCGTAGAGATGAAGTGTTACCATAGGTGGGAATCAATGGCTATTTTGACTTCATGGCTCATCTCGGGATGTATAGCATTTAACGTCTGCTCATACACTTAACAGGGCTGGGATTTAGCTCAGTGGGTAGAGTGCTGCGCTGCAGTCTCTGAGGTCCCGAGTTCAATTCCCAGCACCACAAAAATGGGAGAAGGGCCTGGCAATCCACTCCCAAGGAAATCCCGAAGCACTCAGCCATTGAAAACCCTATGAGGGTCGCTATGAGTCGGATACCGACTCGACGGCACCTAACAACAACAACAACAACAACATACACTTAACCTAGGAATTGGAAGACCATTGTCTTTAGAGCTTAATGCGAGCAGTGGCCTTGCTGTTATACCATAATTGCTTTACTTCCGCCTCGTTTTTCCAGATTGGTCGGCAACTGCTCTGTGCAGTCTTGCACTGGTCTGTGAGGGTGCTCCATCCCCACGGCTGTCAGGCCCGCCATGTGCTCAGGTCAGTGGCTACCCTGCTTGTACCATTTATAATTTTTATCCCCCGGGGCCTCTCCCAGGTCTCTTTCTATTCTGAGATCATCTCAGGTGACAGGGTTGACCTTAACTGGAGCATTGGGTGGCAGAGGATACCAAAGCCCCACTAGGGATGAGAGAGGGAAGATCAGGACTGGTGATCTAGGCTGAGAACAGGACCTTGATTGTGTCAGGCAGTGACTGGTTCGTAGAATGGCCTGGGGCTGGGGCGGCAGCACACTGCTCCAGTCCCTTGGGAAGCAGGGCTGGGAGGGTAGGGCCTGAGTCTGCACACCCCAGGCGGCTGGTGTCGCAACCTGAAATGCGACTAGGGAGCCTCATGATCTTTCACCAAACCTAGTGCAACACCCACATTTCTCTGCAGTCTCCTCTCTAGACACGTTATTTAAACTTTTCATTGTTATTGTACGATGGCAGCTAATTCAGGAGGGAAAAGGAATTTACTGGAGTGTGTTAAATCATAATCAGAAGAGAGATCTACAGGCTTCCTCCAGCAAAGACGCCAGAGTAACGTAGATCAGTGTGTTCGTCCTTTAAACATTTCCTCTCTATCTTATACTATGTTGACATCTTAAAAATCTTGCTGGCTATAGAGAGGCTGTCCTCACTGGCCAACTAAAAATAGTTACTTACTAAGTATAGTGGACAGGTGGCCAGGCATGGTGGCATGTGTCAGTAGTCTCAGATACTTGGGAAGCTGAGGCAAGCGGATTCCTGTGTCTGGGAGTTCAAAGACAGTGAGGGTCCGACCAAACCAAACCAAACCAAACAAAAACAAAAAACAAAACAAACAAACAACAACAAAAAAAAAAAACAAAGAGAGAGACAACTTCTTGGGGAGTATGCCTTCCACGTGCAAGCCAACCATCCCCGTGCGAGTCAGCTCTCCGTCGCTGTGACCAAACACCTGGGAATATCAAGTTAAAGGAAAAGGATGATCTTGGCTCATGGTTTCAGAGGTTCCCGTCTATGATTTGCTGCCTCCATCACTCATTGTTTTGGGCCTGAGGCAAGGCAGAAAGTCATGGCAATGGGAGCATGTGGTGGAAGGCTGGCCACCTCACAGCAGCCGAGGTGGGTGGTGAGAGAGAGAGAGAGAGAGAGAGAGAGAGAGAGAGAGAGAGA
Organism: Pedetes capensis; assembly: GCA_007922755.1. Lineage (NCBI taxonomy): Eukaryota > Metazoa > Chordata > Mammalia > Rodentia > Pedetidae > Pedetes > Pedetes capensis. Next base: position 88,007 of record VMDO01002203.1, read on the forward strand.
GAGAGAGAAGAGGAGAGGAGAGAGAGAGAGAGAGAGAGAGAGAGAGAGAGAGAGAGAGAGAGAGAGAGATTGAGAGAAAGAGCTACAGCAAGGCCTGGGGACAAAGCATATTCTTCAAAGGCATGCTGTCAGTGACCTGCTTCCTCCAAGTAGGGCCCACATCCTAAAGTTTCCACCACTTGCCAGTAATACCATCAGCTGAGGATCAAGCTTTCAACACGAGACTTTGGGGGACATTCCTGGTCCAAACTATAACATTCTGCCCCATCTCCCAGAGACTTATGTCTGTATCACAATGCTAAATGCACCTAGTCCATCTCCAAGAGTCCCCATAGCCTTAATAGTTCCAGCACTGCTCAGAAGTCTAAATCCAAAGTCTCCTCTGAGACTCAAGGCCAATTCTTAGCTGTGAGCCCCTATTAAAAAAAAACTCCATACTTCCAACAAATGGGGTAACCGTTCTCATTCCCAAAGGGAGGAACCGGGGAGTACTGAGGGAGGAGTAGACAAAGCAAGATGGAAACCCAGCAGGACAAACATTAAATCCGACAGCTCCATGGCCAGTAGTCACACATTAAGGCGATAGGAGCTTCCAAGTCATGGGCAGCAGCGTGCGATGGCTTGAGGGCAGCAGCCTGACTCTTGGGCTGCTTGGCTGGCTGTCTGCAGCTCTCCACAGCAGGCGGTCCCCATATTCCTGGCATCTGTAACTTCCTGGAGTCTCTACTGCAGCTTCAGCTTCGCTGTCTTAGCTTCATGCACCAGCCTTTCAGGGACCATCTGCAGAGACTCCAAACCTGACACACACGGCCTGGCCTCCCAGACCTTCCTTTAAAATATCTGTGGAAGCCTCCATGACCCTGTAACTCTTGCATTCTGCAGGCCTTGGGTGATGCCAAGGTCTTCTGCCAGCAGGAGCAGTCGCTGGGCACTATTCACCCTGGCTGCCACAGCCTCTGAGTGCTGCGTAGCTGCCCGTGGGCAAACCTCCCTGAGGGGCTCTGCGTGAGCAGGGTGCTCTGGTGCTCTCTTCTCAAAGGAAAGCCTTTCAAAGGCGCTTATGCTATTACACCCTAGGCCTTCAATGGGTGAGGTCTTCGATGGGCGGAAGTAAAATGATTATGGTATAACAGCAAGGCAACTGCTCACATTAAAAGCTCTAAAGACAATGGTTTTCCAATTCCTAGGTTAAGTGTATGAGCAGACGTTAAATACATCCCAAGATGAGCCGTGAAGTCAAAATAGCCATTTTCCTGGATTGCAGCTGACGAGAGGTAACTGAAATGAAGGAGAACAGCCTTGTAGAAGGGGTGGGGTCTACTGTGCTGTATGACTGAGAAGAGTTGTTAGGGCACGAGTAAGTGAGGAGGGTACTGCAAATTTATTACCGTCCACACCTACACTGATGCCTAGCAGTGTAATGCCACCAGGGGGTATGGAAGGGAACTCTACCTTACTGTACCACAGGCATAGAGTAAAACCCTGAAGGAATGAGATGCAGGACAGGTAGAAAGAGATGGATAAGTGGAAGTAATCGAAAGTATACAGGATCCCACATGGGAGGGCAGAGAACAGCTATAGAAGAGGCTTTGTCAAACTGGGCATGGAGGCGCATGCGTATAATACCAGCACTTGGTATTCTGAGGCAGGGGGATTATGAATTTGAGGCCAGCCTGGACTACATAGTGATACTCTATCTCAAAACACACACACACACACACACACACACACACACACACAAAAGAAAAAGAAAAAAAAAGAAAAAAAAAAAAAAAGGCTCCCTTTAGTCCAAGGATCCCATCCAGGGGTTGGTGCCAAATAAAACCTTATGCATTTCAAAATTTCTTCTTGGGCTCATCTTGCAGAGGAGGTAATTATTTAACCTAGATATTTTAGAATGCTTTTGATTCCAAATGTTTATAGATTCCTTGAACAGATACATATCACTTACTGAATTATATATTTATCTATACATGTTTTGTGTTTCTCTCCATATATTGTCATTGTTGTTAGGTGCGGTCAAGCTGGGTCTGACTCATAGCAACCCAATGTACAACAGAACAAAACCCTCCTCGAGCCTGTGCCATGTCCAGCACTATGTCACTGCTTCTCTGCTACTCACGGGGTTTTCGGTGGCTGATTGGTTCAGGAGTGGGCTACCGGGTCCTCCCACTCTCTTCATGTAGTTTGTAGTAAAAATGATTCAGTAAATGTATATATAAAAAGAATTTATTTGCATCCCCTGAATAATTCCAAATAAGTAAATTCGCTATTTCAATAGATCAAGACACTGATCCCTGATGAACAGTCCCTACAACCTTGAGGCTTGGTAGTGGTGAAGCGGGAGCACAGTATGAGGCCTTCCTAGCCACAGGACAGCAGGCATCAGAGACATGAGAATTTTGAAATCTGGGTTCAGACTTCAAGCTGTACCTGTGCTGTTTATAACCTAGAACTAAATGAAAGTGTTGGCTGGTTGGTGGCTGGGTGCCCTCTAGTCATGTCCAACTCATAGCGACCCTCATAGTGTTTTCAATGGCTGATTGTTTCGGGATTGTTTCAGGACTGGACTGCCACATCCTTCTCCCATAAGTGAAAAGGTTAAATCAGAGCTGATGACCACGTAGATGGAAAACAACCATCCCCTGGCCAAGCTGGCTTTGTGAGGGTCTGCATCGACCCAGAAACTTGCAAAATGAGCTAATCAAATTGGTGTAGCCAAGCTCCATTCTGTATTCCTAGGAGGTCTCAAGGCGTGCCAAAGTAGCTCTCTGGTTATAAGGTTGTGGAAGACATCTCATCAGTGTTCCTAAAATACCTGGTCTTTTTCTTTTTCCCTTATTGATTTTTCTCCTTAAGTTTCTCGAGGACTGTAGTTTTCTATGGGTGTCAGCTCAAATACTAAGAAATAATTTGATGCTACTTGGGGGTGGGGAAGGGTGTGGCAGTGTGGATGAGAGAGAGGAGAAAATACTCCTCACCTTGGAATGGCTGTGGCTGTGGCTCAACTCAGAAGTGATGACAGAAATAACAAGGACAATAATAATGGCTTTAAAAATGATTTGGCAGCGATTTTATTTGTTGTACCGTAACATGGCTGGCCCACGGCTGCCTATGCAGATGTGGGAGGAAACTTTCAAAGCCTGCTCAGGAGGCGTGCACCGTAATCCCATTATCCGATAACAGGATTTGTGCCCATACCTCCCACGTGCGGCACGAGCAACCCACCCTTTTAGGGTTGCTGGGAAATGTAATTTGTGTGCAGATGAAAAGTTTTCAGAACATGGGCCTGTGCCACGAAGCTCAACAAAGCCACCTTACTGCGGGGCAAGGTTCCCTTCTCTTGGCCAAGCGGACGTTGTGATGGTCCGCGCTGACCCAGACACTTGCAAAATGAGCTAATCGCGTCGGTGCCGCGGAATTCCACCCCGAGCTCCTAGGAGGTTTCAAGACCTACTACACGCGGGAGGGAGGGGATGACCGGGTCAAGCAAGTGGCAGGAGAACGTAAGGGCTGGAGGCCAATGACACGAGTGTTCATTGATTATGCTACAGAAATAGGTAAAGGCCAAACTAGAGCCAACTGTTGGAGGGACTACAACCTCCGCAGTGCTTTAGAAATAAGGCCTTCCGGTTCACATGCTAAGGTTTTAGTTCCCACACGCTCTCCCTGTCTGCCTTTTGGACAGAGCTCCCAAGAACCGGCACAAATCTGTAAATATGCAAAGGGCAGCAGGTGTTCATGGTAGAAGTTGTGAAAATATTGAAAGGGATGCCACAATTTTATTATTGAAAGTGAGCAAATACAGATTCATGCTCTTATTTTCTAGGAAAAAAAGGTTATAGGGTAAATTCATATGTGAACTTCCTGATTCTTTCCAATGAACCAATCGAGAATGGACAATTATTTTAACTGAATGTATTTATGTTAACCATTGCTTTTAATAAAATGTCACTGTGGTTTAAAGAATGTAATATATGAAGCAACCATTATAGGAAAAAATAGATTTAGTTATAGGATATAGGCAGATTCCTTGAGAAAGCAAAAGTTCAAAGGTCATGAAAGAAGAAACAACTCAAAGTCTTTTTTTTTTTTTTTTTAATGTACTGAGGGTTGAATCCAGGGCCTTTTGCTTGCATGCTCTGCAAGTGCTGGACCACTGAGCTGCACCCCTAGCCCATTGTTTTACTTTTTGAGACAGGGTCTCCCTAAATTACATAGACTTCCTCTGGTCTCGAGCTTGCGATCCTCCTGCCTCTGCCTCCCTAGTCGCTGGGATTACAGGTGTGCGGCCCTGCACCTTGCCAAATAGTCTTACATCTGTTGAAGAAATTGAATGTGTAGTAAAAACCTTCCTACATGGAATTGTTTTTATTTACTCTCATGTCACTTAAAAGTGACTAAAATAAGTTATGTTTTATGAGAAATTTGTCCATGTCATCTAAATTGTCAAATTTATTGGCATCCTTTAAATTAATTTTTAAAAGTTGATAGTGTCTGTAGTGATATTACCTCTTTCATTCCTGGGCATTTATAATTCATAATTTCTATATTATATTATGGTGCTGGAGATGAATATTGAATATACCATGGATTTCTAAAAGAACAAACAGATTTGTCCTAGAAGAAATGCAACCAGAATGCTCCTTGGAAGCAAGGATGGTTAGACTGAGTCTTATGTATTTTGGACATGTAGTCAGGAGGGACCAATCCCTGGAGAAGGACATCATTTTTGGGAGAGTGGCAAGTCAACAAAAAAAAAAGGATGACCTTCAACTAGGTGAACTGACATAGTGTCTGCAACAATGGGCTTAAACATAAATAAGATCATGTGCCTGGCACAGAATCAGGGAGTGTTTTGTTCTGTTGTGCATAAGGTTCCTGTGAGTTGGACCCAAGTTGACAGAGGCTAACAACAATATTTTGTGTGTTTTCTGTTACATTGGTTTCTGTTTTCATGTTTATTATTTTCTTCTTTCTTTCTTTCTTTCTTTTCTTTTTCCTTTTTTTTTTTTTTTTGAGACAGAAGAATCTTACTATGTATCCCAAGCTGGCCTCAAATTGATGATCCTTCTGCCTTGATCTCCTGAGCGCTGGCATTATAGGTGTGTGCCACCATGCTTGGCCCTTCTTTCAATTTACTTAGAGTTATTTTGCTGCTCTTTACCTAGTGCCTTGAGAATTAATGCTTAGATAATTGATTCTTTAATCTCTCTTCTAGTGTTGATATTTAAAGATACAAATGTCCCTTGTGAGCTGATTTTGTATGTAACCTATGTGTTTTGAAACATTCTATCTTATTCTTCTAATTTCCACTGTGATTTATTCTTTGACCCACACGTAATTTAAAACTGTGCTGCTTAATTTCTAAGCAGATAGGCATTTTCTACTAATCATTTTTATTATTTATTTCTGAGGTACTTCTCTGTAGTCAGAGAATACAATCTTAATATTTAAAAATTGCTTTATGGAAGAATAAGTAGTTGGGTTTTTTTTCCATCCTGTTTATAAAATTTGTACTCTGTATTTGGGGGAGCAGTTTCCTCCACTTAATTATGGACTTCTTATTGTTGTTAGGTGGTGCGGAGTTGGTGTCCAACTCATAGTGACCTTATGTACAATACGTGAAACAGTATTGTGGTTCTCTGTTATTCATAGTGTTTTCAATGGCTGATTGTTTTTTGGGAGGGGGTTGCTGGGTCCTTCTTCTGAACCTGCAGCACCTGGTGTTCCCAGGTGGTCTCCCGTCCAACTACTAACCAGGTGTAACTCTGTTTAGCTTCTGAGATTTGATGGAATTGGACACCACAGTGGTACCGCTGCAGGCAATTATGGACTTAAGATAGTCTATATTCTTACTGATTTTATTTTTGCCTGTCCTATCAATACCAAGATTGTTGTTGTTGTTGTTAGGTGCCATCGAGTCGGTATCCGACTTAGAGCCACCCTGCATACAACAGGGGAAACACGATTGTCAGTGCTTCTCTGCTGTTCATAGGGTTTTCAATGGTGGGTTGATTTTTGGGAGTGGGTTGTCAGGTCCATCTCCCAAGCTTACAGCACCTGGTGTTCCCAGGCAGTCTCCCATCCAAGTACTAACCAGGCCCAAATCTGCTTAGCTTCTGAGATCTGACGGGATCGGATGCCATAGAGCTACGGCTGCAGGCTCAATACCAAGATAGGTATTAAAAACAAACAAACGAAAACGTAAAAAACTCTCACTGATTTCAAATTTATTTTTCCTCTTGGTGCTGTTCATGTTTGCTTTAAAAGTATCAGGGCTCTGTTGTTAGATAAGTTTTTAATTGATCGTATCTCCCTGGTGATTGACCTTTCCCTTATTGTGAAATGATTCTTTTATATCCAGCAATGTTTCTTGTTTTAAACTCGACTTTGCCTGATATAGCATATGTCAAATATAGGAATCTCACATGTGAAGACAATGAGTGAAGGCAAAAGGATGGAAAAAGACAGAGGAGCTTTCTTTTGGTTAGTATTAACATGATATATCTTTTCCCATTCTTTCATTTTTAGTCTTTTTGTATCTTTTAGAAGAGTTGTCTTTTATAAACAACACAATTGTTTTTGAAAATTGAGTTTGACAGACTTTGTTTTTAAATCAGAAGTGTTTAATCTCTACATTTAATGTAATTACTGATAGAACTTGGTTATGCCTACCATCTTACTATATGACTTTCCGTTTTTCTCATCGGTTGGAAATTATTTTTTTATCCTATCTTTCCTTTTTAAAAAATAGACTTAATTTTTAGAACAGTTTTAGATTTCCAGCAAAACTGACTAGATGGTATAGAGGTTTTATGTACTATTCCCTACCCCCCAGTTTCCCCATTATTAACATCTTATGTTAATTGTTATAATTATTATAATTAATGGTCAATATTGATACATTTGAAGGACCTGGCAGCCCACTCTCGAAATAATCAGCCATGGAAAACCCTATGAATAGCAAAGAAGCACTGATATAGTGCCGGGCATGGCACAGTGTCAGGGAGCATTTTGTTCTGTTGTACATTGGGTCACTATGGGTTGGATCCAGCTCAATGGTACCCAACAATAACAACACTGTTACATTATTACTAAACTCCATAGCTTATTCAAATACACTTAGCATTTATCTAACATCCCATCCAGGATGCCACATGACATTTAGTTATCGTGTCTCCTATTCCTCCTGCTGCCCTTGTTTTTAATGACCTAAGTGTACTGGTCAGGTATACTGTAGGGGTCCCTCTACAGCAATTATTTGCATGTTTCCTCATGACTAGGCTGATGTTTTGGATTTTGGGGAAGAAGATCATAAAGGAAAAGTGTGATTGTCACCATGCAGTATCAAGACCAAGTACTATCCACATGATTTATCACTGACGAAGTTGACTTTGGTCACCCGGTTGAGGTACTGTTTGTGAGATTCTCCATCATAACAATATTCTTCTCGCACTCCCCTTCTCCCTTCTCTATACTGCATTCTTTGGAAGGAAGTCCCTCATACATGGCCCTATTTGGATTCTTTTTTACTTGATATTTTTCTTTTTCTTTTTTTAAAAACAAAAATTAATTAATAAATTCAGTATGGACTCATAGGTATTTATTTTACACTTTGGACTATAATCAATACTCTTTTATTCTGTTGCTTAAATTGTTCTAACTTTTGTCCCTGGGAACAGTTTTACTTGGTTTCTATGCTGCTTTGAGATACACCGTGTGTGTGTGTGTGTGTGTGTGTGTGTGTGCGCGTGTGTGTCTGTACGTGCGTGTGGGCGCTCGTGTGCATATGCATCTGTGCATTTGAGCTCTTCCTTACTTTCCGGCACTACAAGACGCTCCATGTTCACCTTTCCTAGACAGTCATTTTTGCAAGGAATCCTGGTTCATTTTATTGGAGGATGGTATTAGAAGCCAAGATCTGAGTTCTAGAATTCTTCATTGTTTCTGGGATATTATTCCCTTTAGGCTCTCTTAGCTGACAGAGCAAAGAAACATATGTATGTATATTAACTTGTGTATGTACACATATTTATAAATATTTCTATATGTGACATCTGCATCTGTGCTACTTATCATGAGTTCTGACTGCTGTCACCAACTCTTAACCTTTACCACGTGTATCATCCTTTCATTTTCCTCTTCCTTAGCTATACATTCCCACTTCAACAATGAGATAGCTCCCTACTACTGTCTGTTACCCTCTTAATTGTTCAATTTCTGTATACATATATGCAGTATTATAATCGTTAACCCATATCTCTTTGGGAAAAAAAACCTTTATTAACTAGAATAGACTACTGGTGTGCAACCAGTCTTTTTGGCTTTATTCTTGCTTGTTGTTTTTAAGGTGCCATTGAGTGAGGTCTGATGCATAATGACCTGATGTACAACAGATGGAATGCTCCCCCACATCGTGCCATGCCCAGCACTGACAGTTTTCTCTGCTATTCATAGGGTTTTCAAGGGCTGATTGTTACCTATCTACCTAATCTCCCCCTCAGGCCACCTTCTTATTGTCTTATAAACAAATATTCATTTATACTTGCCCACATATTATCTTTTCTATTGTTATTTGTTTCTTCTTGTGCTTCCATCTGAGACCATTTGCCTTCTTCTTGAAGACCACCCTTTAACATTTCCCTTAATGCATGTCTGCTAGTGATGAATTCCCCCAACTTTTGTATGTTTGAAAATATCTTTATTTTGCTTTTACCTTTGAAAGATATTTTTGGTGAATATGAAACTTCCCATTATTGTTATTTTCTCCTAGCCTGTTGTTTTCTGACAGTGTTGACCCTGTGAAAATTATATCTGTTTTCTTTCTGGGTACTTTTATAAATTTTCTCCTTGTTTTTGGTTTTTAATGGTCTTTCTTTGATGAGCTGTGTTATGGTTTGGACCTAAGTTGTCCCTGAAAGATCACGTCATTGGGTTCAGTTGGTGGTGCTGGTGTGGTACTTTGGAAGGTAGGCCTTTGGTGGAAGTAGCTACTTGAGGGCCAGCCTCTCGTAGATTTCCCCCCCACCCACTGGAGGCTTGGCTCTCTATCTCTTTCTGGTCCACCATGCTATGATGTCGTTTGCCATAAGCCCTGCCACTCCTGTCAGCATGCTTGACTTACTGCCATTATGGACTGACTCTCTAAATATGAGCTCCCAAGAAACCTTTATCCCCATAAGTTTTTTTTTTTTCCCCTATAGCCATGACAGCTGACTAATATAGCTGGGTTACACTTTTTCTTTGTAGTTATTCTGGTTAGGATTCATATAACTTCTTGAGTGTATGGCTTGAAGTCTTCCATCAAATTTATATTATTGCTTTTTAAATTTTTTTCCAATACTGGAGAGTTGCCCCCAGGGCCTTCATGATAGGCAAGTGCTCTACCACTGACCTGCACCACCAGTCCCTTTTTAATTTAATTTAATTTAATTTTTTGAGGTAGAATCTCGCTAAATTGTGTAGGCTACTTTTGGCCTCAATCTCATGATCCTCCTACCTCGGCCTCCCAAGTTGCTGGGATTACAGGCATGTGCCATGGTGCCACCCTGTTCTTTAACTTTTTGACTATATTATTGCCAGAGAATATTGTCTGTATGATTCTTTGAGATATGTTAGGTAATGCTCTGTGACTAAGTGATCTTTGAAAACATTGCTTTGAATTTGAGAAGAATATAAATTCTCTAGTTATTTGGTGAATTATACTAAATGTTAATTATAGCAATCTTGTCATCTATGTTATTTAAATACTCATTATTTGCATTCACTTGGTGTCTTCCAAATCATTAATAATTTTTGGAGGTATGCTAAAATATCCTATAATATTTTGAGGCAATTTAATCATGTATATCCAAGTTTAAAATTGTTATAGTCACATATGAATTGAAAACTTTAAACATTATATAATGCCCTTCTCTTTTCTCAATAATGACCATTGTCTTACATTCTGCAATTATGTAATTCAGTGATCTCTTCATTATTTTGGTATTTATCTGGTTATTCTTTTCTGTGTATTTTTAATTTCCCCATACCTTTATATTTGAACTGTGACTATTATAAACAATATATGGAGACTTTAGAAACTTGATGTATAAAACTAGTGTTCCATCAATTTACGTTTGCTCTGACTCCTCATTTTTTGGACTTGGACATCTCAACGTAAACTTTCTCAAACTTGCTTCAATTGTGCTTCTTTCTTCCTCTTGCCTTTTAAAAATTAGTTCTACTTTTTTTTGGCTAAAATTCTTCCTTAACCACATGTTTACCTTGTGGTTGGTGAAAATACTATGTTCTTTTAGTAATTAATGTTGAAATTTTATTATGCATGTTAAATTTAAGTTTGCAGTTAACCAATATATTTAAATACTCTCCTGAAGAATATAAGGATCTTAGAACACTTCCCAATCAGCTACCCATTCCTGATTCAAATGTAATGGGAGACTTAGACTTTAGTTCTATGCTTTGTTTTTATAATACTATAGATTTCCTCCTCTTCCTTCCCCTTTTTACTTCTCCTTTTCCTCCCCCCTTGTCAGTTTCTTCCTCTTTTGCACACATATGATGGAATATTAGAATTATCTACATCTTTACCAATTTATTCTTTTTGCATTGCAAATTTTCCTTTTGCAACAAAGTTTCTTCTTATGGAAATACCTCTTTTAGAAATCTCTGTGGTGAAGATCTGTTGGTGGAAAACTCTAGGTTTTTGTTTAACTGATAATATTTATAAAGATACATCTTATTATTTGTGAAAGGATTTTTAAAATTAATATGTAGTTTTAAATTGACAATTTTCTCAACACTTTGGAAGTTTTATTCCACTTTTACTTTTGGCTGTTACTGTGGAGAGTCTAGTCATCATTACTTTTCTTTCAGGTTAATATTTATATCTTCTTTTTATCTTTTGTGGTCTTCAGTTTCACTACATTCTGTATCTTTGTAGATTTCTTTTTATTTAACTTGCCTTTTATAATATTGACTTCATTTATTTGTGAAATTTATGTATTTCATCAATTTTGGGAAGTTCTTGTCATTTCTTCTCAAATAATGTAGCTTCTCTATTCTCTAGTACTCTGACTAGGTGTATATTGAAGATTTTTATTTCATCTTCTCCATCTTTTAATCTCTCTAATATCCACCTCTTTTCTCTATACTGGATCCTGAATATTTCTTTCACATGTATCTTCCAGTTTATTAATTCTCTCTTTATCCATATCTAATTTGCAATTTAAGCCATCTGTTAAGTTTCCTTTCAACCATTATATATTTTGCATCAAAAGTTAGTTCTGTTTTTATTATTCAAATTTACAGGATATTTTTGACAGCTTCTTAACAATGAATTATTTTTAATTGCTTAAAATATTTTAGATTAAAAATATACCTTTTATTACTTAAATAGTTTATAGATAGCAATTTTTATATTCTGTGTCTAATGATTCCAACTATAAATTCCTTGGGGTTGAAATCTACAGTTAGTGGTGACTTGAAGTAATAGTTCCTTCTTTCCATGTGTATTTTCTGGTTCTGGTTTTGAGCTCATATTTTTTGCTTTTGATCTGTGGATAACCTGTGGAAAAACACTGGAGATGGTTTCCTCTATAAAACATTTATTTTATTTTATTTTACTTTATTTTTTGTGGTAGTAGGGGTTGAACCCAGGACCTTGTGCTTGAAGGCTTTGCAAGTGCTGGACCACTGAGCTGCACCCCCAGCCACCCCCCCCTTTTTTTTTTTTTTACTTTTTGAGACAGGGTCTCGCTAAGTTATGCAGACTTCCTCCGGTCTCCAACTTGCAATCCTCCTGTCTCCTCCTCCCAAGCCACTGGGATTACAGGCATGTACCACCACACCTCGGCAAAGCATTTATTTTTGATTCTGCTAAGATTCAGGGGCCTTTGGGAATCTCAGCTTAATATGGGAATTTCAGGTTCAGCTCTTCCACCAGCTTTCAGCTCAAGATTTAGTCCAGCTATGTAGCTCTGGTATTGACTTTTGTATTTAAGTCAGTACACTTTCTCCTTTTTATTACTGTTCACTAGCTTGCATTTTTAAAATTTATTTTTGAAGTGAGTATGCTGAGATTTCCCCCTTTTCCTTACAAATTCAGAAATGCAATAAAGGATAGTTTATCTAGGATGGATTTTCTTTTCCTTTGGGGGTGGTGGGTATTGGACCTTTTAGAGTAGTTTTCCTTATTGCCCAGAAATAGAAATCTGAGGCCTTTTCCCCCGAGTGTTTCTTTCATAGGGCTTTAAATATTTACAACTAATTCTTTAGTCGAGTTTAAGCAAGGTAATTCAGACAATGAAAAGTATCTCACTCACTAAGATCAAGCAGTGTTCTTCATAGCGCCGGTTATATGATCTCCCCATTCATTTTATCGTGTGTGAGGAATGTAAACTTGCCATGGAAGCTAGATTTAGAATGTTCAAATGAGCAATTATCTCTTAACACCAACACAAGTCATGCATACAATTTGGCAGATTGAAGATTACACACAGAGGAGACTTGACGTTCCCTGCAAAACAAATAGAGGACATTGCTGAATGAAAGCCAATGAACTCCATCCCCTTAGACAGTCTTTTAAAAAGCATAGAAATCAATGACTTGACATGAATGAGATCGGCAATCTTTAAAACCTTATAAAAATGTTCTCTTAAACTTTCCAATATCGAGAATATTATTGCTTTTCTGTGAATACAGCAGTAGGTACAATTTGCTTTCAGCATCCAAGGTTGATTCTGGGAAAGGCTCATGGCTACTTCTGAATCCTATACTTAAAAAGATTGCATAATGTGGAATATCACTAATACATAAACTATAGACTCATCCTAGACAGTAATCTTGGTGAAATCCTAGGCTTAATATACCACTTATGCTTTCTACAATATACAGTGTCTTGCCATATGTGTCTCTCAATTCAGAAAACAGTGCATTCAGCCAAGTAGAGTCTCTGAGGGTCAGAAAGCACTGGGGACCTAGTTGGTCTGGAGTGGTGGAAATTGTGGGTGGGACTCTGATTTGCAGTGGCTGTTTCTTGACAAATAAGTGAGCTCTGATGTGCAGAGCCTTGATCCCTACACACATTGAAAACACCTAGTTCTCATGAAATGCAGTCTGTGTTCACTTCCTCTTTCTGGGTCTCAGTTTCTTCCTTAGACACTGAACAGGAAAGACCACACTCCAAATTTTCCCTAGCACTAAGAGTTTGCTGTGACAGGGGAAGCTGAGGGTACCTGTTTTTCACCACTGCTCCCTTTCCTGGCATACTTAACATTGGTACCTTAGCCAAAAGGAGACAAATTTTCTCTACTGTGGACCTAAAACAAAGCTTTGCTGCGTCGTCATCGTTGTCGTCATTGTCGTCCTCATCCTTGTCCTCCTCGTCCTCCTCCTCCTCCTCTTCCTCCTCCTCCTTCTTCTTCTGTATGGGGATTGAATCCAGGGCCTCGTGCTTGCATGCTTTGCAAGTGCTGTACCACTGAGCTGCACCCCCAGCCCATTTTTTCTTTATTTTCTTTCTTTCTTTCTTTATTTTTTTGAGACAAGGTCTCACTAAATTTTGCAGACTGCCTCTGGTCTTGAACTTGCAATCCTCCTGCCTCTGCTCCCCGAACCGCTGGGATTACAGGCATGTACCACTGCACCCGGTAAAGCTTTGCTTCTTAAATGTTGAATCTGCACATTTTCTTTTTGGAAAAGAACTTCCTTTCAGATGACTTGGCTAATTTCATCTGTGGTTTCTTCCCAGAGAACACTGAGTGCCCTCCTTCAAGCAGCTGTGACCACGTTGGTGGCTCCCTTAATTTGCCTTTAGGATGAAGCAATACTTGAGAAGATAAAGCAGAAAAATGGAAAGAAACTAGCGCTTTGAGGGTGCTCTTGGGGCCTCTGCAGTGACCTCCGCGTGAAGCTTGAGCTGCGTTTCCAGTTGTCTTAGTCAACACATTCCTTGTGTTCTGGATGACAGACAGATCTGGATTTTGGTCCCTTGTGTTCAAAAGCATCCCAATGAAGATATCTCTCGCTTGAGTATAATTTGGGACTATGATGCCGATGAAGGTTCACCATCTCTCACAGAAACCAAAGTTCCAGGTCACACTTTCTCTGCTTTAAGAAAAGCAAGTCTACAAAAGTGCAGGTTTATAAAACAGCAAGTCATTGACATTTTACAGAAGTTTCAAAATTCCTTTGTAGGAGACCCACTACCTCATTTTGTTATTTAGCCAGTTTCTCCAGCAGATTAAACATGTGACCCATCCCATGTATACTTTTCCAGAGACATATCAGCTGTGGAAAGTGGAAGCATGTCTGTTCTGGACATCTGTGGTGCTTAATGTCACCTCCATACTCAACTTCTGTGGGACCACTAGCCGGCAGGCTCTCCTGCAGGTATCGAAGATTCCTCCAGGAGTTTGAAACTTGCTTGAAGTCTGAGATCTGTAGTTCCACATGTCTGCTGCCAAGGGAGTGAGTGAATGACCAGGCAGCACAGACACTGCTTCCAGCAAGCCTTCACTGCGGTGAATTCAGAGAGCGCAGTGGCAGGTGTGTGGTTACCCTGTGGCCTCTAGTGTGCTTAGAGGGCATATGTCCCTTGAACTTTGGGGTTTGTAATATGGTAACCATATGCCCCCACTTCCCCAAGGTGGTTCCAGTTTATGCTGTTGTAATCATCAACATTTTCTACAAGTTCTGGCTTGTAAACTGCATCATGGAGGCATACCTGCACATAGAGGCATACCGACCAGAGGACCTTTGACAGATAGAATGGTGGACAGAAGAATGTCGGACTGGACTAGCATCTGAAAACCAGGACAGAGGCTACAGCAGTAATTTTGTAGGGAGAGATTTTGATAACATGTATCACATAAATAAAAACAGGTTTTTCTGTTTGGCAGGGCAAAGGGGTATGGTGGTATTCTTTTGACTTTTGAGACTAAAACAGAGACTGAGATAAATCCAGTGACAGTGAGCCATGGGCCAGTGTCATGATGGATCAATCATTTGAGTTCACTCCTTAGAAGCAGAAAAATCAACACCCTTTCTGCACCTCACTTTCTGCCTCACATCACTTCCTTCTGAGTCGAAACTCAGTCTTAGCAGCCTGGGTAGCTGCCACCGCTAATTTGTTGAAAGCTGCCTCATGAGGTGACGTATTATGCTCCTTGCCAATTGCCACTTCATTCTATCTGCTCCAAAATGTCACAGAGGGTCTAACACAGCTATTGGTTTCTCCAGAAAATGTCCTCACTTTTTATCATCAGCTGCAGAGTTTGGGGAGGAGCAGAAGACAAATCCATTCATTATTTTCAACAAATTTTAAGTTTCATGGAAGAAAAGGAGTGAAATTCAACACACAGGTGTTAATGGAAGAGTAGGATATGCCCTTCTGGTGGCAGAGGTAAAAAGGCACAAGGTTCCCAGTCACCAGGTCACCTTAAGAAAAAGTTGCAGCGCCCAGCTTCGTTCACAGGGGGGCGCTCCAAGTCCATCGCTGAAAACTTCCACTGTGATTTTTTTTTTTAAGCGTCGGTTGTAGAAAAGCGTTTTCAAATCTCTTCTCCATTCCTGTTAGGGATTTTGAAGTGGGTAGAATTAAAAGTACATAAGCAGGGCGCTGGGTGAACGAGGTACAGCCATTTTTAATATCAATTGCTATGGGGCTAGAAACCGATTCTAAATTAGTTCACATTTACAAATGTAACAGAAGTGTGTTAGATTTGAAACAAAAAAAAACCTCACCTAGGGTCTGTTTGGGGCTTCATTATACAAAAGATGAAGTAATTTGGAAAGTATAATACAGCTTTCATTTAAAGCTAAAATACGGCTTATAGGAAAATTATAATCAGCTTCTTTCAAAAAAAAAAAACAAAAAAAAAACTGCTCGACTTCATCAGGGCAGCATAGGATTTGAATTACATCTTCGGAAAACAGAGTTTTAGGTAAACATGTCTCAGCTCCTTTCCAGCATCTTGGCCCCTGTGTCTGGGACAGAAGTCCTTCAACACTTGCACAGGGCCTATCTATGGTCCACGACAGCAGTGGAGGGAGCTGGGACAAGCGCATTGGGTGGCAGCTAAAATTTGTTTTTCACGTGCTGCTATGAAACCATCCTGGGGCGACCCTTCCTTTCTCCAAGGAGGGAAGGGCGGGTTACCTGGGGTCAAGGCCGCCTTCCGCCCGCCCTGCCCTGGGGCGAGGCTGCGCCGGGCCCTTGCAGAGCCGCACTTTGGAGCTGGGTGGGTGGGCGGAGCGAGGGTGTTTGGGGTGTTGTGGGGTGCCGTGTTATGGGGTGGGGTGTTGCGTTGTGGGGTGTTGCGGGGTGTTGTGGGATGGGTGAGGTGTTATGGGGTGTTGTGGGGTGTTATGGGGTGTTGTGGGTGTTGTGAGTGTTGTGGGTGTTGTGGGTGTTGTGAGGTTTCGTGGGGTGTTTTAGGGTGGGTGTTGTTGGGTGTTGTGGGGTGAGGTATTGTGGGGTGTTATTGGGTGTTGTGGGTGTTGTTGGCTGTTGTGGGTGTTGTGAGGTGTCGTAGGGTGTTTTAGGGTGGGTGTTGTGGCTGTCATGGTGTGTTGCGCGGTGGGTGTTTCGTGGTGGGTGTTGCGGGGTGCGGTGGCGTGGGGCGCCCCAGGCCGACTCCCTGGTTTGCCTGCACGGTTCCCAAGGCAGCGCCAGAAGCCCCAGGGGCCGAGCCGGGGCGCTTGGCGGGCGGAGCCGCGAGGGTTCCCGGGGCGCGGGGAGGGCGGCGCCGGTGGCCCAGGCGGCCGGGGGTGGCGCCGGTGGCCCAGGCGGCCGGGGGTGGCCGTCACGCGGCCCGCATCGCCCGCAGGCCCTTGACGGGGGCTCAGGCGCTGCACTTGGGGCTCCCCATCGACTACTGAGGAGAGGCGGGGAGGAGCTCCGGGTGCTGGGGGGCGACGCAAGCAGTCACGGGATGAGACCTTGCGGCCAAGGCGGCTCCCGCGGGCTTCCGAATCCCAGGCGCGTCCAGGGGGCCCGCCGGGGGTCAGGACAGGACTGTGCTGCAGCTGTGGGTCAGGACCTCAGAGGAGAGAAGATCGTGGCCCAAGCCCAAGTCACTTCTGGTGTTTTATGTTTTCGATGATAGCGTTGACGCTGAGCAACACCCCTAACCTTTTCTACCACTTTAAATTATTTCATAGGCTGCGTTTATCTTATAAAGTCAGGGGTGGGTGTCAACTTTCTAGATTTTGAAACTATCATTAAAAATAATTTAAACAGCCTGGCGCCGTGGTGCACGCCTGTAATCCCTGCGGCTGGGGAGGCGGAGGCAGGAGGGTCGCAAGTCCGAGACCAGAAGCAGTCTGCATAATTTAGCTAGACACTATCTCAAAAAGTAAAAAAAAAAAAAAAAGGCTGAGGGTGCAGCTCAGTGGTCCAGCACTTGCAGAGAATGCAAGTGCGAGACCTTGGGTTCAATCCCCAGTACCGCAAACAACAACAACAAAAATAAAGTATCATTTTATTGCTCATTCCTACATTAGGAAGGTTTTCTTAGTTCCACTAGTATCCAAAATGTACCCTAATGGTGAACATTCAAAAGAGCTTATTTATTTATTTATTTAAGATAGAGTCTGCCTATGTAGACTCAGCTGGCCTGGAACTTGTGATCCTCCTGCCTCAGCCTCCCACATGCTGAGACTACAGGCTTGTTGCTACCCTGCTCAGCCAAAAGAGTGTATTTATACAATTTCAAAAAAAGAGTAGTGTACCATTCTTACATACAATTTTTATCAACTAAAGCATAAAAAATTAAAGAGAATGTTTAAAGGTTTTATTTGGCAATTAATTTACAAGATAAGATTGTGTGTCAAGAGTATTCATGTTGGTTATTTTAAAAGTTTCCCCCTTAATTACTAGAATAATATTTTTACTCTAGAAAATGTAAAATTTACATATACCCCACATCTATTTCAAAGGATTGCTGTCTTCACTTTTGCATTGTGATTTTTAAAGTGGTATTTTGTTGTGAGAATTTTCCAATGACATTAAATATTTTTAGAAAAACTTTAGTGTCTGCATCAATTTATTTAACCTATTGCCAATGATTGAACGTGAACGTGGTCTCTAGTTTTCATTACTATAAATAGCACAATTAACATCCTTATGCACAAATCTGTTTGCATCCCTCTGATTAGTCCCTCATTCCGTTTTAATTTGAATGTCTTAGGTTATAAGACATTAGGTTAGATTTAATACTATGCTGTAAACTTTTAGGGCAGAGCCACTTTTTCTTCACTATCACCTACCTGGTGGTGTGTATAACTTTGAGCACTCACCAGATACTCAATAACAATTGACCAAATGGATAAAAATTTAAAAAGATTTTATCAGGGTTTGCCTTGGGCTGGAATTCTTTTCAGGACATAATGCATCGAGTAGGATGGCATCTCAGGCTTGTTGTTGTTAGGTGCCATCGAGTCGGTATCTGACTCATAGCAACCCTCTGTACAACAGGGGAAACACTATTGTCAGTGCTTCTCTGCTGTTCACAGAGTTTTCAATGGCAGATTGATTTTCGGGAGGGGGTTGCCAGGTCCTTCTCCCAAGCCTACAGCTTCTGGTGTTCCCAGGCGGTCTCCCATCCAGGTACTAACCAGGCCCAACCCTGCTTAGCTTCCGAGATCTGACGGGATCAGATGCCACAGGGCTACAGCTGCAGGCATCTCAGGCTTACTCTGACAAATACTCCCTCTGGACCCTGGTGTCATACCAGGGAAAAATCTGTCAACTCCTCGTTTCCCCAGACAACTATTTACTTGCCTTTTTTTTTTTTCTTGTTCATTATTATTGAAGACATAAATAGAAACAGGATCTTTAGCTTTTTAAGATGTTTTTCCACATGTATCTCATTCCAACTGAACATGTAACACTTTGGTAAGTCTGCTGGTTTGTGGAAATGACATTGTGTCAGGGACCACTAGATAGAAATGACTTACTCATGTTCCTTGACTTAGCATGGGGTTACATCATAAATTGAAAATATTATGACTAAAAATGCATTTAATGCACATTACTGAGCCTATCCCTGCAGCTGTACCACTGTGGAGTCCTATCCTGTAGATCTCAGAAGCTAAGCAGGGTCACGCCTAGTTAGTACTTGGATGAGAGACAGCCTGGGAACACCAGGTGCTATAGGCTTGGGAGAAGGACCGGGCAACCCACTTCCAAGACAATCAGACATTGAAAACCAGAGAAGCATGACAATAGTGTTTCCTCTGTTGTATGCTATGAGTTGTTCACCTATTTGAGAGCATGTAACAACCACCACCACCAAGCCTATCTTAAATGTGCTCAGAACACTAATATCGGCCTACAGTTGGGCCAAGCCACCTAACACAAAGCCTATTTTGTAATAAAGTACTGCATATCTCTTGTAATATATCGATTACTGAACTGAAAGTGAAGGATGGAATAATTGTACGGGTATGCTTTCACACCATGGCAAAGCCCAAAAATCAAACTGTTGTCAGGCAGAGGTCGTCTGTTTGATATGGTAACACTTTAAAACCTCATAAGTGTCCAAGTGTACTGGTTTCCCAGGGCTGCCATGACAAAACACCACAGACAGGGTAATATAAATCTGTTTTCTCCCAGTTCTGCGGCTGGAAGTCCAAGATCAAGATGTTGGCAGATTTGGTTTCTTCTGAAGCCTCTCTCCTTGGCTTCTAGGTGGCTTTCTTATTGTGTCCTCAGACGGCCTTTTCCTGTTCATGCACGTGTTTACATCCACATTTCCTCTCCCTAGAAGGACCCCAGTCAGGTTGGACGAGGACCCACTCTAAAGACTTTATTTACTTATTTACTGAGACAAAGTCTTACTATGGAGTTTAGACTGACCTCTCCCTGGTGCTTCTCCTGCCTTCTCCTTAGCTGGGATGGCAAGCGCACCCCACCACTCCTGGCAAGACCTCTTTTTAACTTAATCGGCTCTTTAAAGACCTACCTCCAAATACAAGGACCTTCCCAGGTACTGAAGACAGGGCTTCAACATATGAAGTCTGGAGGAACACAATTCAGTCCATAATAGGTATCTAATGAAGAGAGGGGCTGGGATTTAGCTCAGTTGGTAGAGTGTTGCGCTGCAGTCTCTGAGGTCCCGAGTTCAATTCCCAGCACCGCAAAAATGGGAGCAGGGCCTGGCAATCCACTCCCAAGGCAATCCCTAAACAGTCAGCCATTGAAAACCCTATGAGGGTCGCTATGAGTAGGATACTCACTCGACAGCACCTAACAACAACAACAACAATGAAGAGAGAGATTAGGGCTTAAATTTCTTTGTTGTAAATACTGCCAGGAAAAATAGCATGGTACAGAAGCAAAAACTGTCCAAGCCCAGACCTCAGCATTTAAATCACAAAAGCGAGCAGAGGGTGTAGCTCAGTGGTAGAGCATGTGCTCAGCATGCACGAAGCCCTGGGTTTAACCCCCCACCCCCCACCCCCGCACCAAAAATCAATCAATCAATCAATCAATCACAAAACAGACAAGATTTCACAGCCTTGTCAAGTTAGTTGGGCTTGAGACCCAGAAATGGGAAAGGAGCTTGCGTGTAGTGGATTCATTTTTGCTCACATCAAGACCAGTTTGCTGTGACCTACAGCTCTGCTTCATTTTTGTCTTGACCCTGGACATAAAGCCGTCTCTATCTAGTGTGTTGCAAGTCTTTTGGGACTAAACTAAAAGATCCTTAGTGAACCCCGAGCTGGCTCTTAACATCCACTCAGAAATGATATATATTACTTGGGATCATTTTAAAATGAAGTCATTCAATTCAATCAGCATTTAACAGTTGCTTTTGGAGTTCCTTCTTTGACTTTTGAAGATGCTAAAGGAAGTAGTGAAGAAAAAGTAAACAATAGCTTAGCCAGGTCCTGATCGGTTTACTGTGGCTTGTCCTTCAAGGGCCAGTGGGCAGCCGGAATCTTCTGGGGTAACTCTCATCATCCTGACATTCTTCCATCTGCCTGCCTTTCATTCGTTTACTCATTTCCTAAATATTTATTGAAGCCAAGTATGTGCAGCCGACAAGTCAGGCGTGGTCTGTACTTTCATGGAATTGACTGACTTTCTAGTGGGAGAAAACAGAAGTAAAGACACCAGAAAATCTGATGGTTTCAGATGGGAAAAGTGCCGTGAAGAAAAAATTGGGTGAGACGGTGGAGAGGGTTGGGCTGGGTGAGAGGCTGGCTCCCCAGGATGCACAGGGAGGCCTCTCTCTGTGGGGGACACTGGTGTTGAGCTCTTACTGAGGACAAGCAAACAGCTGGGTTGGGGGAGAGGAGGCCTGGAGGGAGGCCCCAAGCCAGGTGGAGGAGGGGAAGGGAGGCCAGGTGCCTGGATTCTGGTGGGAGTGGACATGCGTGGAAGAAGGTGGGGGGCCAGCATGCCTAAGCCTTTGGGGAACTTTGGTGAGGAGTGTGTCCCCTCCCTTAAGTGAAACTGGAAGCCATGAGGCAAGTTTAAACTCCACAGTGACACGTGACAGGCTCTGGATTACGTTTTGAAGCACTTACTCAGTTTGCCATGTGCAGAACTGCCAGCGGGTAGTGGGGCGTGGAAGCAGAGGGCCCAACTTGGATTTTGGTATTTGATGATTTTTCAAACTAATGTTCTGACGGGTGAGGGGGTCTCTCCATGGAGGGTCACAAGTCTGTTTAGGACAGGAGCATTCTGTGCTCTCTTTGTTCCTCTTCCTTCCTTTTCGTTTATCACTCCTAGAGGCTCTGGCGGGCCTGCAGCGGTAGCCCTGTGGCATCTGATCCCGTCAGATCTCAGAAGCTAAGCAGGGTCAGGCCTGGTTAGTACCTGGGTGGGAGACTGCCTGGGAACACCAGAAGCTGTAGGCTTGGGAGAAGGACCTGGCAACCCCCTCCCAAAAATCAGTCTGCCATTGAAAACCCTATGAACGGCAGAGAAGCACTGACAATAGTGTTTCCCCTGTTGTACAGAGGGTCGCTATGAGACGGATACCGACTCAACGGCACCTAACAACAACAACAACAAGAGGCTCTGGCAGTGCCAGCAATATATGGGCTCAGAGGAATCTTGCATTGAGTTGGAAGGCTCTCTGCAAATTATCACTATGCCTTTGGGGATGCATAAGGGGCCTGGAGTATTTGCCATTTACCTTGAATGTGCGGAATCAAGTTCTTTTAGTGATTTCAGCTTCTTGGAAGAAGGTAACTGCATAATGTAGAGGCGATGTTTTCTTAACAAGCAGTCACTGTGCCGCATGTTTTCCCCTTTTTGAAACCAGTCATTGTTGCATATTTAATACAGTAATTGAGAAGTTGGAGGGCTTTTGTAGTGATATGGAAACAGATTAGGCATTTCATCTTGTGAATTTTCCTTCATTCTTCTGTAGGCATGATTAACCCTTGACTTCTGACCAATTATCCTTTTTTTGTCCCCTAAGTTCCTACTTGGTGATGTCAGAAATCTCAATAAAAGAACCAGTCTTTCTTTAGTTCATATACTATAAATATCCTTCACTTTTGCATACTTTATTTATATTGTTGTAATTCTGGAGTCCGCGGATTGATTAACCCTAGCTATAGCAGTGCTTAAGGAGGTCCTGAGATGGTTGCAGTAGCCATCTGTGATGTTCTACCCAAGCTTCTTGTAGGACAGAAGAAGGCACTTTGCGGGAGGGGGAGGCAGCAGGAGTTTAGGGGCTTGTGGCAGCTGCTAACAGAGTTGAAGTGGAGCAGTCACGTGGAAATCCAAAATCAGGAATTCAAGGTTCCTGGTCTGGTTGGCTTTGAGGCTGTGTCTGCTTTAGAACATAAAAGAAGAAAGTACCTTTCTCTTCTTATCTGTCCTACCTGTATAATAACTAAGAACATGGACTTTCTCTTTACTGTGTAACTCTGGAAAAATTTGTCAGCTAATTTAGCCTCCATTTCCAAAGCTGCAATATACTCATAGTACAACCCTCATAGTACCTCTGAGAATTAAATGAGATGGTACACGTGAAGTGTTTGACATATTTTTAAGTCCTCAGTAAATGTTAACCATTGATATTAGTGGCACTTTCTTATTATAGTGCAATACTTTTCATTATAATAATTTTATTTCTTTTGCTTATTCAGACAATACAAGGAAATGTGTATAATACCACCATCCAGATATAAACAGAAATCATCTATTCTCAGTAATTTAATTTTATTATATAGTATCTACTGCTATCATTGCATGTGATTATATAATCTTCTATATTACTATGACTAGCTGAATAGAATTCCACTGTATAGATGTGCCATACTGTAGTTTATTCTGCCAAATTTTCTTTGCTTGACCCTTAGGATTATTTCCAACTTTTTATTATTGCAGAGAGTGCTGTAATAAACTTACTTATACAAACTTTTTTTTTTTTGCACACATCCATGATAATTTTGTAATTACAGAATTGGAGCTGCTGAGTTGAATAATACCTGTTTTTAGGGTTTTGCATCCTTACCACCCCACTAGCCACCAAAAAGCTGTTAAAATTTATATCTTAATCAGCAGAATACGAGAATACACATTGCTCTGTGCCCTTACCAACACCAAGCATTGGCTTTTGAAACAACTTTTTATTCATTCACCGGCTACTTTTTGTGTGTGTGGTGCTGGGGATGGAACTCAGCACATGCTAAGCGAGCACTCTCCCTACTGAGCTAAGCCCTGGCCCTCACTTGATACTGCTGGAGTGCTGCGATGGGTCGGATGTTGAATGTCCTCCCAAGGTCTACGTGTTGAGGCTTGATCCTCAGCCTGGTGCTATTCAGAGGTGCTGTGGACCTTTAGGAGGCGAGGCCTAAGGGGATGCCCTGACGTTATCAGGAGTATGCCCTTGGCGAGCACCATGGGACCTTGGCCCCCTCCGGCCAGGCTCTGCTTCCCCACTGCTGAGGTGAGGGCTTTGCTCTAAGAGGAGCTTCTGTGTTTCTGCCGCACGTGTTGCCTCGTTAGAGGCACAAAGCTATGTTCCCCTCATCTTGGACTGAAATTTCCACAACTGTGAGCCCAAATGAAACTTTTCTGTCTCAAAATAAAAAATAAAAAAAGGTTGGGAGGGCAACTCAGTGGAAGAGCTTGCCTACATGGTGAGGCCCTGGCTTCCACCCCCGGTACTGAAAACAACCACCACCAAACAAAAAAAACCAAACAATCATGGCATTTTGAAAAGCAGAGTGAAGAGGTAATTCATTGCAATTGCCTCAGTTTCATTCACTATCTCGGCTCACACAACCAAAGTTCACTATAGCTCTTTTTTTTTGTCTAAAAATCCCATCTCATGTTCCAGTCAGCTTTGATTTTTAACATACTATGGTTGAGAAATAGCACAGCCAGTTTTGAGAAGATGCTGCTGGCCCTCATCAAGTCCTGTGTGCAACTAGTATATCCTTGTTTTGCAGATGGAGAGACAGGTTCAGAAAGGTGGCCAGAGCTAATTACCAATGTTGGGAGTGGTTGAGGGAAGACGTCAAACAAAAACTGCTCCATTAGTTTAGAATAATGAAAGTACTTTGCATCTTAGATTGCAGAGCATGAACTACACACTTATTTTGTTTTGTAATGAGCAGGATTGGCTGGGATGTAGCTCAGTTGGTAGAACCCCGCTCTGCAGTCTCTGAGGTCCTGAGTTCTATTCCCAGCACCACAAACATGGGAGAAGGATGTGGCAATCCACTCTGGAGGCAATCTGGAAACAATAAGACATTGAAAATCCTATGAGGGTAGCTATGAGTCAGAAATGACTTGAGGGCATCTAACAACAACAACAACAATGCCCAGGACAGAATCTCATGCAAATAGACACTCAAGCACTGCATTTTATGATGATTCTCCATGATAAGTTAATCATCATCAATTGTCAAAAACCCTTCTAACTATTTATAAAGGAACTGACGATTGTAGCATCCTTTTGCATGAGGGTTATGAGATGCTAACTCTACCTAGAAAACTAAGGGTGTGCCATGTCCTGCACTTCTGCAGACAATCCCCTTGAAACACCAACTTAAGAACATTTTACAGAGGATCCTAATGTTTTGGATTACACCTAACTCATGAAAGTCATACTGGAATTTCATTACTACATTAATCCAAATGTATTTGCCATGCCAGTATTATTCCTGTTCCTAGAACATGACTGCTTTCCCTAAAGAGAAAATAGTGGCAAAGCACTAGAAATAGCTCATTCTTTTCATTATTGCCATCAATTTTTTCCTTAGTTGTTAATTTAAAAAAATTTACTAAGCATTCTACAAATGTCCAGATTGTTTCTAGGAAGGGTTAGTGTTTGAGGGCAGGAAAGACTCTTTGCTTTGGAGATATTTCATGCAACATCTGCCATAAAAAAATAGCACTTGTTTGTGACTGTTGTGACTTGAATAAAAGAGAATCCAAGGCCTTACACTTTAATTTCTTTTCGTTTATTAGGAACATTTGAAAAGTCACGTTTTCCTCTGTGCACAAACGTGTGTGTGCTGAGCTGTACTGTCTTTGGATTCACCTACTTCTGACAACTCAGTATCTAATTAATTAATCATCTGATAATTAAAATGACCTCCTTTTGGCTGATATTGGATCCCAAGAAAGGTTCCAAAGAAACTTGACACCTCATGTTGTGTCATGTTCCCTTGCAAGACGCCCCTGCCGTTTATAACATTATATCATATTTGATCACATTGTGGTGAAGTTGAATAAAACATAGCGCTAT
Source organism: Pedetes capensis (assembly GCA_007922755.1). Classification (NCBI taxonomy): domain Eukaryota; kingdom Metazoa; phylum Chordata; class Mammalia; order Rodentia; family Pedetidae; genus Pedetes; species Pedetes capensis. The sequence goes on from VMDO01002203.1 coordinate 113,737, forward strand.
ATTAGAAAAAAACCTAGCATATTCAATTTCTATAAAGCCATCCATTCTTTAGTCTTTCAAAATGGAATAGTCACTGGGCATAGTTGGGAAATTTAGCATGGTTTTAGCCATCAGAATATTTAAGAATTGCTATACAACAAATGAGCTCATACTATTGTACTTAGCCCTTCCCTCAATTTCTGGTTTAAGGCTTTGGTTAAGACACTCTGTACAATGTGTGGAATTATGTGGCTTACGAGTCTTTCATGCTCCTGTACTTTTGTACTGTGTTCCTAAGTCAGCATTAGTTCTCACAATGGAAGAAAATTAGAACATAGAACTTTTAATTGGTTTAAGGACACACTGTTTTCCTCCTTGTAGCTCCAAAAAAAAAAAAAAAAAAAAAAGATTAACAAGAATTAGAATCCCAATGGCAACTCTGCAAGGCAAGCAATCTACTGCTAAGCTGCACTCCAGCACCTTTTGTTATTATTATTATTATTATTATTATTATTTTATTTTTGAGACAGGGTTTTGCTAAATTGTGCAGGCTACCTCTGGCCTCAAACCTGCAATGCCCCTGAATAGCCTCCCTAGTAGCCAGTATTACAGGTGAGTGCCACAGTGCCTGGCTAGAAAGCTCAAGTTTTATAGTTTTCATTTGGCATTCTGTATTCACGACAGCCTCAGTTATGGCAACATTACTGCCTTTATAGTTGTAGAGATAATTTTCGCTCTAAGATGGGATACTGTTTTGCAAAAGTGTTACTAAGTTCTCTGCCCCTGTGGAATACAGTGACTCCACAGAAATATGACACATTTTTCACACTATATGTTAAGTATTTTAATGTGCAGTATGTCTGGGCCTTGGGTCACAATTACAATTTTCGCTTACTGTGATTAGTGCATTGTGTTATTATGGAGTGGTATGGAGTTTGAGGAGGACTTACAGAGCAGAAGTGACCTATGGCTGACACATTGGCTCTCTAGGAACCTACAGATGACATGGTCTCTTCTCAAAGGAGGTATTGACTTTCTGTATATAATTAATAACAAGAAACCTGTATCCTGACTTTAAGGTCTGCAGTAGCATCCTGGAACAAAAAGGGCTATAAATTAACATCAATTATGTATTAAAGTTCCAATTAACCTGGCTGACATTGATATACTTTAACAAGGCACATTTAGATAAAAGAAAAAAAACTCTCTAATTACTTGGAATAAGACCTTATGACCCATTCTGCTTTTTTATCCCAAGTTCAACATAATGATTGAAGTGGAAGGGAGAAAATTCCACAGAAGGTGACAATACAATACAACACCAGAAAATATCCCCTGGGATACCCTTTCATCATGAAGAACTCTCCATGAGGAATATGTTACTGTCCTTGGATTCTTAAAAAAAAAAAAATAGAACCATTGAAGAAGGGCATTTGAAAGTCAAAGATGGTGGCACCCTTTGAGATTTCCCTCTAGAACCCATTGGGCTCATGAGAAACATCTAAAAGGACTCCTTCCCCCTCTTCCTCGCCTTTGCCTGGACCTCCTTTAGGCACATCCTCCAGGAAACAAGCCCGAGAGTTACAACTGCTTCTGCATTGGGGGTTCCCTTGCTCCTCGAGTCTTTGGACAGCCTTCTGTTTTCCACTGGATTTGGGAAGAGCACTTTGGTCTCTGGTCTCCATCTGTCATGCAGGTGGCTCTTTAGACCTCCCTCATCTCTGTCTTCTGTCCACCACCTTGGCATCTTGCTCACTTGGTTCTCCGGGTCCTTGTGTTCCTCCCAGAGACCCTGGGTCAGTTTGCTTCGCCCACCATTGCATGTGTGTCTTCTAGGCTGCACGCTGCGTGCCCCAAAGTGTTTCTCCATCGGAAAACACAGAAATAGCAAATGAAGATGTCTCATGAATGAACAAGAGAGAAAAGGCAGTGATGCAGGTGACAGGCAGGGAGTAGGAGGAAGGCAAATCTTAGCAGGTGAGGGCACAGCAGGGAAGGAGGGACCGGATAAAGTAAGAGGAGTCCCCTATCGTTCGTTTGTCTTTCTGTGGATGAGTATCAAATAGTGCAGTCACTGGCTTTCCTGCAGCCATCTTCTATTAGATCCCTGCCTCTTTCTTGACAGCTCCTGCGTCTGTCTCCTGGCTCACCCTCCCCGGTAAACAGAGGAACGCTGCTCCATTTGTCTCGCTTACTCTTTATTCAGCCAGGCTTTCCTGCTCTCCCCTCCTCCCTCTGCCCCCAACAAATTGCACATAAATACTTTTTCAAGGCTCTTCCCTGCCTACATCTCAAATGAGACCGACTTTTTATAGACACGAATGAACTCAGCTTTTAGCCAAATATGAAATAAAAAATCAAGAAATGCATCTAAATAAAGCAGAATTTCTACTTATACAGTGGAATAAATATATCCAAGTTCTTTCAGGGCCACGGATACGTGTGCATAGATACTTAGATCTATCTAAGTACCAAGCAAGTATCTGGAACAGATGCTTATGAATAGAGATGAAAGTAGTCATATAGAATATAAATGCTGGCAACATATGTGGCGGATGAAATTATCCCAAGTGTAACTGTGTGGATTTTTTTTTATTGGTGGTGTTTGTTTGTTTGTTTGTTTGTCTCTGCAAAGGAGAGTGGTAGTAAAAGCATAGGACACGGGATGTGGTTACACAATTTGGAGGCTGAGACCTAAGGTTAGCGGGTTTGAGCTGGGCCTGGTGGGGGAAGGGCAGCTGCCCTGCAGCTGGGTAAAGGAGGCCCTAGGAGTTTTCTTTGAAAGCTGACTTTCTGCCCTTAACCCATTTTGGATTATTTGCTCAGGCCCCGGGCTCCCAATAGTTTCCTTGTCCCCAATTTTGTGTTTTTCTGACCTAGATTTGATAACTCAACTCCATCCTCTACAACCCAACTTCACACTGCCTTTGTCCACCTCACTGGAAAGCTCAGTTCAAGGATAAACAGGCGAGGCCTACAAGTTTCCAGAGAGAAAGAACAAATTACATAAAGAAGTAAAAAGAGTTAGAGCGGCCTTGTTCTTTTCCTTTGAAACATGAAAGGCAGAAGACAATAGAACAGAGCATCTGCAGAAGACTGGGATAAGATTATTCTAATCGGATTCATATGAGAGAAAAAAAGCAACAAGCCTGGGAACCTTTGCCCTAAACAGCTCCGAGAGCCACCGCAGCCTCTCACCTGGATGACTGTGGCAGCCTCCTGACTGGAGCCTATTCTCTGCACAACGGCCACACGAGCCTTTTGAGAACAATGATCAGATGGCATCACTTCTGTGTTTGGAACCCTTAGCAGTTCCCTTCACCCCTCTGACCTTCTCTCTTTGTTCCCAGCTCCCAACACAATGGCCCCCTTCCTTCAGCCTCCAGTTCACTTTGCTCCTCTTGTCCTCAGGTCTTTGTTCAAGTATTATCTCATCAAAGAGACCTTCTCTAGCCCCCTATATTTTAATAAAATAGCAGCCCCTCCCAGGCGCCTCTGCTTTATTTTCCACATAACACTCAGCATTATCCGCTTTCGTGTGTGCTCATCTTATTTTTATTTTTTTGCTGAGCTTGGGATGGAACCCAGGGTCTTGGGCATGCTGGGCAAGTGTTCTACCACTGAACTTCACTCCTAGCCCCACATACTTTATTTGTCTGTTTATTGTAATTTTTCCGGTTGGCATATGAACACCATGAGGTCAGTGGATTTGTTTGTCCACTATTACCATCTGGAACCGGTCTGTACTAAGTGCTCACTATTTGTCAAAAGGAGGGAAAGGGTCCTGCACCTAGCCGAGTCACTCTGCTGGTATGAAACAAAAGAAAAGACGTAGGTTTATATTCAGGGACTCATCGAGTAGGCCACCCCCAGGCACGAACCACATTTTTGAGGAGACCTTGGAATCATATAGAATGCTTGTTAAAATGAATCTCTTCTCAGACCCCAGCCAATGGAGTCATAATTTCCAGAGGAAAGTTCTGGAATCTAAATATTTCAAACTATTTAATTGAGCATATCCAAAGGCCTCATTTCTATCATCAGGCAAGTTTAGAAAGCTCTGTGAGTTTAATGTTATAACAAATGAATGTGAATAGACTTTCAGTAGCAATAATTGCAGTTGTGTTCCCATGCCTGAGTGTATGTAATATGTTATATATCTGAGTTCACCAGGAATTTCCAAGATAAATCCTATATAAGAGTTTGTGAAACAGAAGAAGCTGTTATCTCATCCATTCTTTAAAGATCTCATTTTTCCTTACAATTTCAATAACAGCATAGTTGTGTTTCAATACTAAGTTCATTTTCTCAATGGACAGATGCAGCTGGAAAGGCATAGAAAAGACACTGTGCTTGTTAAAATGAACTCATCTGTTCATTTTAATGGGGGAGGAGAGGAAAGGAATCGGATAAGGAGTCTTACTGGGAATGCTTTTGTAAAACACACTAGGATTCTGTGCATGGTGTTTGGAATAAGGGCAAATTACCCTTTCCCCCAATATTCTCTGAGAGTGTCACTGTGTTACAGCCTGATACTATAACTGGTATTCATCTTGATTGTCTATAGTAGAGGAAAAGTTAATCAGGTTTGCAATCCTCAGTACAAGAAGGTGGAGAATTGTTAATTTGCTTAAAAGGGTTAACATAAAATCCTGTTTGATAATTAAATCAAATAATTGTTTGGCAAAAATTAATTCTTGGATACCACATAGGTAAAGTACTATTGAATCAAATTAGATACTTGAAAACAAAGTGCATATAATCTTAGCGGACAGACAAAGCATGTAAAAACATGAAATCATTAAAGAGTAATGAAAGCGTGCTCCTGAACAGGTTACCTACTCGCTTTGATTCACACAGTATCCTCATGAATGAAACGAGTATAATAATATAAGTCTCCCAGGGAGGCCTGAAGCTTAAAGAAGATAACTCATTCCCTTAATAAATGGTATAGGATGTGACTGAGGAACAGCAGAGGTTTTGGAAGGATAACAGCTGAAGACCATCATAGCCAGAGAAGCCTTTGCAGAGATGGAGAGTTTGAAGCTTTCTCTTGGAGAAAAACATGAGGCTTCTAGGCAGGAGGCCCAGGGTAAGCAAAGGCGTGAAGGTGGGAAAGAGCGTGATGTCTTGAAGGGACAATAAGAGTCCATCTGAGTGAAGATGTGGGTCATAAAAGGAAAGCTTGACCATGTGGACATAACCTCTTTATAGTAGAAAATAGACATAAAGCGGAGAAAAAAAAAATCAATACCCTTTGATCCTACCACCCAGAGTTAACTGCTTATAATAACTTCAGTATGCTTCCTTCTAGTTGTTTTTTCCCCAAGCAATTATTTACTTTTATGATTAAAACATAGTTTGGGATAATACTATATGCACGCTTTTGTGCTTTGTTTTTAATGTTCAACACTGGGAGTGCGCTTTTGCATGCCATTATGTATTCTTTGGAAGTAGGATTTTTGATGAACATGGGATATCACGCATCGTGGTCTTGCTGTGAGTTAAATAGTCTGTTAGTGCTGAACCTTTATGTTGCTCTATTTTTCTATTTTTCTTTCTCCTAACATATAATGCTACCATGAGAATAATTTTAAAACCATCTGATTTTTTTCTCCATGGGAAGAATTAGTGGAATAACAGCTTGGTCTAAAAGAGATGAGCATTGTTACAGTCATGAACATATTTTGTGAGGTTGCTTCACTGAAATGTTATGCCAGTTTACATTTCCACTAGCAGAGATGAGGGTGCATTTCATCCCACTCTTGGCAGAGGAATGAGGACTCAGTTGAGCTGGTGATCACAGGAAGCATAGTTTGGCAGCAGTAGGTGGAAGGATGGGAGGAGGAGACGCTGAAGCCAAACCGTAATCCACTGGAGCCGTGAGCAGGCACTGAGCTTCAGTGGTTCCATTTGCAGAGAGAAGAGGGACTACATCTCAGTAATTCTCCCTCCCTTCCATGCTTTCTCTTTCCTTTCCCTCTTTCTCTTTCCCTTCTTTCTTAATAACTTATCTTTCCCATTTATTCTCTTATTTTTTTTTTTTTTTGCAATACTTGGGGAGTTGAACTCAGGGTCTGGCACATACTAGGCAAGTACTCTACCACTGGGCTGCACCCTCAGCCCTCTCCCTTTTATTTTGTATTTTGGGGCAGGGTCTTGATAAATTATGCAGGCTGCCTCTGGCCTTGAACTCATGATGCTCTTGCCTCAGCCTTTCCTTTCTTTGCTCCCCTGGAACACTCCCTACCCTCCTAGCAGGTTTTCTGTGCTAGGTTCTGGTCTCCCAGCCTATTGCTGAATATGCTAGTGATAACACCACTGAAGTACTCACTGCAAAAACATAGATCTTGGTAGTCTGGGAGGTGGGTTTTTTATATCTGTCAAAGCTAAGAGTCAACAATAAAATTCCCTATTTGGCAGTATTCGTAGGTCATCCCTGGACCATAAACATCAGCATAAGCCAAGAATTTGTCAAAAAGTAAATTCTTAGGTCTTTCCTTAGACTTGTTAAATCAGAAATCTGGGGTGTGCAGTGGGGTGGGGCTTGATGATCTGTGTTTTAACTCATTTTCCAAGTGATTCTGATGCTTAGGTGAATCCGAGAGCCAGTATCTAAGAGGTTTTTGATGTTCACTTTGGTTAAGCAGAGAGGAACATTCTTTTTGATGACTAGCTGATTAATGATGAAGTCAGAAGTGGTACAGTCAAGTCTCAAAAAGGGGAATAAACTATTCAATGTGTGGTACAATAGTGACCCTTGGCCCCTGGGGACATGTTTCAAGTCACCAGTGGATGCCTGAAACCACAGAGCCAGACCCTGTATGTACCGTATTTTCCTCACGTAGAGATGATGAACTTCCACCTTCTTCCTTAAAGGAAGGACTTCGTGGCTTCTTTGTGGCACATCTCAGTTGCCAGCATCGTTACTTTTGTGCTTTGGGGCCATTATTAAGTAAAATAAGAACTACTTGGATGAATCACTGTGATACTGTGACAGTAGATCTGGTAATCAAGATGGCTACTAAGTGACCAAAGGGGTGGGTAGCAAATCCAGCGTGTATGCTGGACAAAGGGACGATTCATGTCCTATGTGAAATGGAGCAAGGTTTTAGCATGTTAGTCATAAGGACATCTATTTTAAACTTATTGATTATTTTTGGAATTTTTCATTTAATATTTTTGAACCAAGGTTGACCATTGTTAGGTGCCATTGAGTCAGGTCTGACTCATAGTGATCCAATTACAACAGAATGAAACACTCCCGGACACTGTGCCATGACTGGCACTATGTCAGTGCTTCCTTAATATTCATAGGATTTTCAACAGCTGATTGTTTTCAGGAGTGGGCTGCCAGGTCCTTCCATTTTCATGTTGCTGGGAATGGAATCCAGGGCCTCAGAGCATGCAGAGCAGCACTCTACCGATTGAGCTAAATCCAACCCCAAGACTGACCATGGGTAACTGAAAATGCAGAAAGTAAAACCACAGATAAGGAGAGGATTACTGTACTATATTTATAAGGTATGATCTGATGATCTGATAATCCCATCAGATCTTGGGAGCTAAGGAGGGTTGGCCCTGGTTAGTACTTGGATGGAAGCCCACCTGGGAACACCAGGTGCTGTAGGCTTGGGAGAGGATCTGGCAACCCACTCCCCCTGAAAACAACAACAACAACAACAACAACAACAACAAACCCCAACCAACCAACCAACCAAACAAAAAAACCCTGTATCAGCCATTGAAAACCCTATGAATAGCAGGGAAGCACTGACAATAATTTTTCATCTGTTGTACATAGGGTTGCTATGAGTTGGACACCGACTCGACAGCACCTAGTAACAACATTTTAACTTACTTTGAACATTATCGCACTACTAAGGTTAATCTTCCTATCAGTCATTTTTCTTGAAATTGAGTTAGGTTATGTTAAGTGAGAAGGTCAAAACAAGAATTGTGACTAAATCATCTACAGGGCAAGTGGATTTTTTTCCAAATGATTCACATCCAGCCCTCCCACATACAAACAATTATCAGGATCCTCTAAAATGTAAGAGAGGCACAGTTTTTGTTGGTTTGTTTGTTTCTGTCTCTACTGACTGCAATTTCTGCAGTGGGAGTAGCCACACCCTGCTGGCTGTCTTAAGTTATTCTTGCCAGGCACATCTCCGAGTATAGCAGTACATGGGGTGACATGGCTCCAAAGAAGTGAAGCCTTCCCTTTGCCAAATCTGGTCCTCTTCCTAGGAAAGCAAACATGGGCTGGAAAACAGAATTTGATAACTCCTTGTTTTAGCCTGAATTGATTTTAAACAATCCTTTTTTTGTTATGCTTACTAGTTTCTGAACTTATTTATTTATTTATTTATTGCTTAAAGAATACCCTTCAGCTCTTTAGACAACTTTTCATGGAAATTCACTAGCAGTACATGGAGGAGAAAGCAGATAATTTAGCCATTGAAGTTTTAAAATAAAAATCTAGTGTTCAATAGGCGATAATACATAATCACCCTTAAGGAAAAATAAATGATGTATTTCTAGACATTCGCCCTAGCAGGGCCATTGGAATTGGCCCTGTGCAGGCAATGCTGTGGGATCTCGAGCCCAGGGCATGATGGCCGATGGGGTGGGCAGGAGACACAGGTACCACCCCCCCCCCCCCCCCCCCCCCCCCCCCGGGAGATCACAGAGCCCTCTGCATAGAGTGGACATGGATAGACCGTGTCCACACGCACTTCGGCCACCTCTAGGGTGGTAAATCTCTTGTGGAGGTGCTTGATAACGTCATTGGGGAAAGCAAAAGTTTCTCCAGAGGTATCGTTGATGACAGCTCTGGGGCTCCTTGGGATGAGAGCCTCACCTCTGCAGCTGCCTTGGGTCTGGAGTGTCCGCCTCCTTCAGCCTCTGTGACTCCCTTGAGCTTGGGGTCTCTAGAAGTTCTGGCCGAGTGTCTGAATGTTCTATTTTCTACTTTTCTCCCCTTTGTAAAACTGCACTCAAAACAGGAGATCACTGTCCTCACCTCCAAAGTGTTTGTAACCAAGGGTGTCAAAGTAAGAAGTACTCCCCAATGCTCAAACGCGCCAGCAGGCAAACTGGAAGGCCCATGATGTTTTCTATGGAGGTGGTTACCCAGCTCTTCCCACTGGAGGCTGGGTCCTGTCCACTCTGGCTGGGCCGCTCCTCTCCCACCCCCTTGGCTTCCCTGCTGCCCCAGGCCCTCAGGCCTTTCTCGCAAATCTACCCAGTAACCTGTCAAATCATCTCAGCCTCAGTCCTGAGCTTTCTCTCAGGCTGCTTCCTGTTTACAATACCTTTGCCTCTCACTCCCCAAATCCCCTGCAGTCGGCTTCTGGAAGGCCCCAGACTGTCAGGCTATCAGGCTGAATATACTTGGAGCTGGTCACAAGTCCTTTCAGGCTCAAAACTGTCCACACAAATAAACGCCACGACTATTCTCCTTTCCATCACTTCCCTAGGAAACAAGCTGATCTTGCGCTTATGACGTCATTCACGGAGATTTGGGTATGAATTTATGTGGTTGATGAGTGTCAGATTGTCCCGATGCTCGTGGTATAGCTGTGCTGGAGTTGTCCTTGAGCATAAGGGGCTGGAGTTTGGGAGGGATGTGTGGTCTCTGGGGTCTGACTGATTCTCATCTCGGGCCACATGTACCTGGGTGCTCTATGATGATAGAAGGACAAATTTTTGCCTTTGAGTCTGACCTGTATTTGTCTGAAAACCTGAAGCCCAGTGCCACAGATTTGTGAATGTATATATTTTGGTTTTCACCAATAG
>VMDO01002203.1:123616-176639 GCA_007922755.1 Pedetes capensis
AAAAAAAAAAAAAAAAAAAAAAAAAAAAAAAAAAAAAAAAAAAAAAAAAAAAAAAAAAAAAAAAAAAAAAAAAAAAAAAAAAAAAAAAAAAAAAAAAAAAAAAAAAAAAAAAAAAAAAAAAAAAAAAAAAAAAAAAAAAAAAAAAAAAAAAAAAAAAAAAAAAAAAAAAAGAAAAGAAAAGAAAAGAAAAAAGAAGAAAAAAGAAAAAAAAAAAGAAAAGTGAAAGAGTAAGAGTTTTAGTTAACGTGCAATGACAGTGTCCTATGCAGCTGTGGGTTAGACCCTGATTTTTTTTCCTTCTTTTTGTTCTTTTAAAAAAAATTGGTTTAGCCAGGCTCAGTGGCACATGTCTGTAATCCCAGTGGCTAGAGAGGCGGAGGTGGGAGGATCGCAAGTTGGAGACCAGAGGCAGTCTGCGTAACTTTGTGAGACCCTGTCTCAAAAAGTAAAAAAGTGGGCTGGGAGTGCAGCTCAGTGGTCCAGCACTTGCAGAGCATGCAAGCGCAAGGCCCTAGGTTCAATCCCCAGTCCGGAAAAAAAAAAAAAAAAGTTTTCATGGAGTTGCATCCTGTATTTTGTGTTTTTTCTCTCCCTCTTTACCCTTCTACATAGTTCCCCCCTTTCCCTTCCCTATCTTCCAGTCCCTCCCACTAGTCCCTTCCCACTCATAGAGTCCACTTGTATTTTCCGTTTTTCCATAAGAATGCTTGTACATTTATACACATGTATGTATGGATAATATTTTTCCTTTGAGTTAGATTTAGCTCCTGCATATGAGCGAGAATATATGGTATTTCTCTTTTTGAGTCTGGGTTATTTTCTTAAAACTGTACTCTCCAGTTCTAACCATGTTGCTGCAAAGGACATAATTTCATTCTTCTTTACTACCGAATAATATTCCCATTGTGCATATATGCCACAATTTTTTTAATCCAATCCTCTGCTGATAGACATCTGGATTGATTCCAGAACCTTCCAATTGTGAAGAGTGAATAGCACATCTTTATCCCTTAGTCTATAGAACTTATATGTTGTTATGTCTTTAACATCCAAATTGAGGCTTGTAGAATAATATCCTTCCATCACAAAACTATGTACAAAGGACAATGATCTTCTGTTTCGTCTAATGACAAAAATCTAATGTCATTGCCCCACCAGCATATTCAAAATGAGAAAATAACCATCTCCTTTTCTATAATAGGGATTTCAGGTTACATTTCAACATCATGATAATTAAGCACTGGTGTAGGGGCTTTCTAGTTCAAATATATCCTCAGCTTCCGATTACACTTTCTATTTCATGATTTGCAATTCCTCCTTCTTCACAGTGGGTCACTTTGGGCCCATCCCTGTGCCTTCATCAGCAATGATGATCACGTTAAGAGAAGTGAAGTCAGTGTAAACCGAGTACAAAGGAGTCTCTGAGGACTATTCTGGTGCCACAGGGGTGTGGAACATGACTAACACACATCTCTGATTAGGAGTAGCCACTTTCCACCCTGTCACTTCCACAGGAAGTAGGATCCTGGGATAAAAGCACATGGACCATCCTCTGAGAGTGAAGGGTCAAGTCCTCTTCCTGGCACTGCTGGCAGGCTGTACTGGAAGCACCGGCATTAGATCGCCAGATACTTGTGACTTGGGAAAATCAGTTCACTCGTTTGATCTGTAGCTTTCCTCGCTGTGAAATGAAGTGTTCCATTGACAGGTTTTCTAAGGTTCTTCAAGCTCCCCTCAGGCATCAGCTAGTATTTATGAGCACCTCTTAGGGACCGGGCACTTAGGATGCCAAGATGAACCAGGGAGACAGAGTTTCCAGCCTGCTAGACCGGAGGCAGTAGTCACATCTGATGGTCTCTCTGGAGGAGGAAGACTGACTGTTATGCTTAGTGAGGATATTTTCCTTTGATATTAGCCTTTGCATTGCCCCATCTTGTTCCAAGTTGTGCTTCTCCTGGCTTTTTTCTACTTGCTAGTTTTCCTCGACCATTCTTAAATGTCTAAAATGCTATGGCCCTAAGTCAAACAATTCTCTTATAAGAAGCATTGGGAAAATGCACAATACATTTTACTGGTCAATACTTGTTTTGATGAACTGTGGTTGAGATCTCCTGCATGCATGAGTGTGATTTAGGGAAGGAGAATAGGTAATTGTGACCACGTTTGGTTCTTGCTGCTGTGTCCTTATTATGTGACTACCTGGATAAGCCTTCCTCAGATAAAACAATTGGAATCTTCTTGTCTGAGGCTTATAAATAAAACCTTCCCTGGGAATCAGTCTGGCAGAGTCTCCTTGCATGGACTGATATGTTGCATTTAGGCAGTGGGTTTATATTTTTGAATGCCAGTGTATGTTATTTTCCTACGCAAACAGCTGTGCTTAAAGCTTAATGAAGTAGGAAAGGCATTCAGGAAGAGCTAGAGCCAACATCTTGTACATTTGAACCTGTCTGTTCTGCCAGTGACCCATAGAGTGAAGAGCTGTGTCAGCTAATGGTTTAGCTGACCACTGCTGACAGAAAAATACCTTGTGCTGAGCTTGGAGGGAATGTCACAAAAACACTGCAAGTCAACAAGGTAACACACAATTCCTGTGCATCCCACACTTATTTTTGCCATTGCTTGGAACTGAGCAATTACATGCGAAAGTGCATCTTATCTGCAAATAACATACACATCTTAAGAGTTTAAATTACTTCGTTTAAGAAGGTGTTTTTTAAAACTACTTGGACACATATTTTCCAATGATGATAATTAGCTGATTAATAATATCATAGTCATCCAAAGAGATAGCATGTTTTCAAAATCATGCAACAATAGATGAGCCCTTACATAGCTTTAATTGGAACACCTAATAATTATAACCTTGTAGAGTCAAAGAAAGAAATGTTTTCAACTGTAAACACAAATAGAGAAAACAAAACAAAAATTTGTCAGCATAACACCACCTGCTTAAATGACTACCAAGCCAGAAAGCAGCTGTTTTATTTAATGCATTGTTTTAGGGGACACCGAAGTAGCTTTGCAGCATTATTCATACCAAAAGCCTGCTGGCCCAGTGACTGGTAAATTTTGAAAGATTTTTTACCCATAAAATTGTATTTATTTATTAGAGTTTTTGCATTTTAATAAGCAAACACAATGATAGCTACCAGTTAGCCATTCTGAGGAAAGTGCATCCACATATATTCAACCCTAAATTGCTATAATTCCCATCCAAAGCAAAGAAATGTCTATAGGTTATTATAGACTCCTTTATTGTGACCAAGGATACATTTTTTTTAAAAACATCTAAAAATTTTGAAAATCACATACCAAACCCATTGCTACCTTTAGGAAATTCTAGAATTTCAGGAATCTCTTATGAGGAATCTCAATGATACATAAAATTATATGTGTAAATTTAGCTGTGTTTGATGCATCTAAGAGTTGAAGAAACTTTTATTGCGGCTCCTTCTTCCAAATGGTTTTCTAAGAATAGGAAGAACCAAGTTATGTTTACCTAGCAGAATCAAACAAGCTCTTTTCCACTGTAAGAAAAATTTGATGGGGTTTCTTGTTAGCTAAATGTTTTGGTAATTATCGAAAGCTCTTCAGCTCAATAATGGGACTATTTCTTATTCTTGGTGGCTGTGAAGGGGTGTAGTTCAGAACAGTTTGGAGTGCAAAGAGCAAAAGAAACTAGATAAAAAGAAGTATTCTTTAGGAAATTGTGAAGTGTCAAATCCATTGTGAGATGGTTGATTTTGCAAGATGCACAGGAAGTTAGGAAAATATTTTTTGCTTGTTCTTAGCTATCCTATCTCTGGGAATTAGTGCTCGTCCTTGGAAATTGTGTGTTCCAAAAACTACCTACTGAGCAGATTGTATGATGGATGTAGAGCACTTGGAACTCTTAGGCCCATGCTGGACCGCCTTGTGGTCTTACGGCTATCACATGCACAAAAAAGACACATGTGGCTTATGCCTTATAGCTGTCACTAGCATCTCCATCCTTATTTCCACCTCGTTCCACATCCAAGCTGCATGTGAAGAGGCTACGCAGTTTGTTTCAGAAATCCCTTGAGGATGGTCTTCTGTAGACTGAATACCTCAGACTTAAGGAAAGAGATGACTAAGGAGAAGAGGAAGACATTTGAGGAGAGATCCTGGGTAAGTGAGATTGCTGGGGGGTGCATTGCTGAGATGCTCTACAGAGAGGCATGGTTGTAAGTGCAGAGGAGCAGGTGAGGGGCCAGGACACAAGTGGCCCTGAGGACCATCCTCCTGCCGTGAAGTATTTTTTGGATGTTTACCATGGTCTGAATGTTTGTGTCTCTCCAAAATTCATGTTGAAATCTAAGCCCTATTAAGAGACGGGGCCTTTGGGAAAGGATTAGGTCAAGATGGATCTTCCCTCATGAATGGGATTAAGACCCTTATGAAAAGGGCTTGAGGGAAGTCTTCTCTCCTTTTCTGTCCTTTCCACCAAGTGAAGACAAAAACAACATGCCATCTATGGAGCCAAGAGCAGGCCTCACTAGACACTGAATCTGTTGGAGTCTTGGTCTTAGATTTCCAAGCCTCCAGAACTATAAGCAATAATATTCCGTTGTTTATACATTGCCCAGTCTATGACATCTTGTTATAGTAGCCCAATAGATGACGACATGAAAAAAATCACATACAATTTTGTGCCCATCATTGTGCCCTTTGCCATCTCTCCTTCTCTATGTTTTATTATTTGTAATGACCCCAGCTGTTCCTTCAAGTCTGATTTATCTGAATAGACTTGTGCACTGGTGTCATGGAGGACAAAGAAAGGCGAAGCAAAAGTACACAAGGCCCGCCTCCCCCACTGATTAGTTATGGAGGATTGTGGGAGGTGGGCTGACAAATGGGTTTCACCTACATGTTGGCTCCTTCGATGTTTCCCACAGTGTGTTCAAGCCATATTAACAGGTACTCCATGCCAAGAAAGGGTTCTATGGCCATATAAGTTTGGGATAGGTTATGTACCACAGGAGAATCACAATATACATCAGCAGGCTAAAACCTGAGGAGTCTTGCCATAAAGAACACGAATTAACTTTGCGTAAAGTATGTCCCCCTGGATTAACGACAAAGTTCTAGTCTCCCAGGACGTGCTCTGTGTAAGACAGGACTACCACAGGAAATCACTACATGTCTTCTTTTTGGAAACTATTTCTCCCTCTCCTTCCAGGACGTCCCACTTTTGGTTTTCCTCTCACCTCTCCGGGCACTGCCGACTCCTTTCCTGGGCCATAGCCTCCTGTTCTGGCCTTGGACGTTAGATTCCCTCAAGGCTCAGCCACAGCCATCTTTTCATTCCACTTTCTCTTCTTCTCATGCCTGCCTGTGGCTCCTATGACCACCTCATGCGGATGACTCATAGACAGCTCCACTGGAGACCTCGCCTCTGGGCTCGAGCCTGGGTGCCTGCCAGCTTGCTTGACACTCTACTTGGCTCTTTCAAAGGTGCTACAAACTCAATGTCAAGTCTGCTGGCAGTGTTCCCTTTCTCAGCAAATGACACTATGCTTCACTCTGTTAAGTGAATCAGAAACCTGAGCGCAATCCCTGACGGCACGTTCTACCACGTTCATCCAGTCATAGACATTCTACTTCTTAATAATCTTTGCATCCATCTACTCTGTCCACCCCTACATCCCTTGTTTTTTCCAGCCACCTAACTTTTCACACTAGGCCCCCACGAAGACTTAGCTGGCCTTTTAGTGTTCACCTTTGCCCTCTCTAATCCATTATCTGTAATATAGTGCAAGTAATAGTTCTTATGGGAGATGGACCCAGCAACCCACTCCCCAAAATCAAAACGCTATGAACAGCAGAGAAGCACTGACAATAGTGTGTCGCCTGTTGTACTCAGGGTCGCTATGAGTCGGATACCGACTTGACGGCACCTAACAACAACAACAACAATAGTTCTTATAACAAATCTAATCATACCGTTCTTCCCCTTAATAGACCCAATTACTACTCTAAGAACAAAGACCAGATCTGTAACTGGCAAAGGCTCTGTGTGATCCAGCTCTTTCCTGTAGTTTTAGCCTCATTTTGGATCACACTGCCCATGACCCTCTTCACTGTTCTTGCCCTGACTTACTTGAAAAAAAAATTGAGGTATCATTCGCATACCATACATAAAACCCATTCTTTTGCAGTATGTGGCTCAGCCATTTTCAGGATGCTTTCAGGATTATATAAGCGTCCCCACTATCCAATTCTAGAATATTTTCATAACTCCCCAAAGAAGCTGTTAGCAGTCACTTTCCATCCCCTCTCCTGCAGCCCCTGGTAATCCCTAGTCTACTTGCTGTGTCTACAAATTTGCCTCCTCTTCACATGTCATATAGATTCAATAGTAGAACATGTGACCTTTTGTGTCTGGCTTCTTTTGGTAGAGGGCTCGCTCTGTGCTCTCTGAGACTCAGGTTTAATCCCAAGCACTGCAAAAACTGGAGAAGGACATGGTAGTTCACTCCCAAAACAACCCCAAAATAAGCAACCACTGAAAACCCTATAAATAGCAGAGAAGCACTGACATGGCTACCAGGGACGGCAAGGCATGGTGGTGTCAAGTAGTGTTTCATCTGTTGTACACAGGGTCACTATGAGTCAGACCCTACTCGACAGCCCGTAACAACAACAATGACAACAACATTGTTTTCAAGGTTCATTCATATTGCAGCATATATCTACACTTCATTCATTTTTATTATCAAGTGATATCCTATTGTGTAGATATTTCATGCTTTCTTTACTCATTAACTGCTTGACATTTTAGTAGTTTCTACTACTGGGTTCTTCTGAATATCCATGTACAAGTTTTTGTGTGACATATTCTCATGGCTATATACCCAAGGGTAGGATTACCTGATCATATGGTAGCTCTATGTTTAATTTTTTGAGGCTCTGCCAAACTATTTTCCAAAGCAGCTATACCAGTTTACATTCCCACCTGCAATGCATGAGGATTCCAAATTCTCCACATCTTTAACAGCATTTGTTATTGTCTACCTTTTGATTAAAGGTATGTTAACAGTTATGAAGAGGTCTGTCATTGTGGCTTTGATTTACATTTCTCTAGTGACTAGTGCAGTTCCTGGCTTACTTTTAATTTCTGGAATGCACCACGTTCTCTCTTACTATAGGATCTTTGCACATGTAGTTACCTGACCACTTAGCCTATAACTTGATTCCTCCTTCTTCTCTCTTTGTGAGAGTTGTCATTTCCTTAAGGAATATTCTGTATGGCTGGTCAAATCCATTGACTATGAGCTCTAGAGGACCATGTAATTCTTACTCATAGCACTTACCGCAATTGCAACTCGACATTTATGTTTAGGAAAAGTTTTATTTTATTGTTAATTGACATATAATAAGTGTGCAAATGCATGGAGTCCAGCATAATCTTTCCATCTGTGTACACATTGTGCAATGACCACATCAGGGATCTAAGCATATCCATTGCTTCAAACATTCATTGTTTCCTTGCTGTGAAACATTAAAAATCCTCTTTTCTAGCTTTTTTTTTTTTTTTTTTTTTTTTGTGGTACTAGGGGTTGAACCCAGGGCCTTGTGCTTGCATGCTCTGCAAGTGCTGGACCACTGAGCTGCACCCCTAGCCCTTTTTTTTTTTTTTACTTTTTGAGACAGGGTCTCGCTAAGTTACGCAGACTACCTCTGGTCTTGAACTTGCGATCCTCCTGCCTCCGCCTCCCGAGCCGCTGGGATTATAGGTGTGCGCCACTGTGCCCGGCGCTAGGTTTTTTTTTTTTTTTTTTTTTTTTTTGTGTGTGTGTGATTTGTGGCTTCTTTCCAAGTAGACTCTATGTTTCATGAAGGCAGGCTTCCTGTTTGTATTCTAGTTAGTGAATAAATACTTCCTGAATGAATGAAGGAATGAATAGATTTAATTCTGAGTTCTATAAATAGCTTTAATAAATAAAGACATTCAATGCCATTATGTATTCCTGCAGATTTCTCAGAAGACAGTTTGAGGTCACACATTCTCTCTGTATGAGTAATTATATACTTTGTGGAACTAGAAAAGATAAATGGGAGTAGCAAACAAGGGCAGAGAAAAATGTGTGTAGGGATAAAAGGTCATCAGATTTCTTTTGGATATGCTAATTAATGATAAAGAGACTTGTTATGCTTTTGGACAGCTTGTGGAAATCAACTCATTTGTTTTTTAAACTCATTTTCTTATGAAACAATTACCTAAAAGTAATGACATGAAAACTCAGTTTCCTTATAGCATACTGCCCCTTCTTTGGCTAGTCGTTTTTACATTAGCACGTAGGCGCTTTCGGACAAGACTTCTCAAAAGAGGCAGAGTGGAAGCGCTCTAGCCACTCTTATCTACTGACACAAGTTGGTCATTCTTACTTGAAACCCAAGATTCTTATCCATTTCAGGTGACTGCATTTGCTAAGCATGCGATGACATTTATTTACCCAAATGGAAGCTTGGATTTCAGGAAAACCTAATCTAACCTCTTCCAGCATTTATCATTTGAAGGGACTCATACTGAGGAGTGGCTTGCATACTTTAGCATGGTAACGTTCAGTGGGTTGTCAGTGGGCAGTTAGGAACCTTCGCGCAAATGCGTTATATCTAGCAAAAGAAGAGGATGACCAGTACTCTACACGCATCGACAAACAGTGGCATCCGGAAGCACAATGACCACAGCCATGGTTGCCCCCACTGGCCTTGTCAAGGGTAGCCTTGGGTAGTAAAGACAGAAAACAGCAATGCTAAAGATAACATACCTGTAAAGGGGCTTTTACTAAAATGCCAACCGTGTCAAGCTCCTTTCCGTCTCCCTGTTAGTAAACTCTTCATGGTTGGAAGGCATAGAGGCTTAATGACAGGAGATGGACATGGCACAGACAGAAGTGGCCCTTGGACTCTTGGGGTCAGAGGGGATGGTGTGTGTGAAGGAATGTGCATCCTTTTCGGTCTTTGTGCCAGTGGATACGGTCCGCTGGCAGATCCTGTTGCACTAAGATCGGAGAGTGCAGATAACCCAAACATAATCCAGACATGTGGACATTGTTTTCCTGACACGGTGCTCTGAATCCAAAGTGTACCCCTGCCCCCAAGAAAAACAGCAAAACAAAACGAAACAAGACAAAAACCCACAAAAACTTTAGCTGCTTCTTGTCTGGAAAACTATTTCAGTCTCTTGCATTTTCTCTCTTTCAGTCTCTGGCTCTTTTTCTTTGTCTCTCTATTGCTTTAGTGTCTCCGTCTCTGTTTCTATGTCTTTCTCCTCATATCTTATCAACTAAGTAGTATATGTATGTGTTACATATATATCTCCTGACTTTGTGTGTACATTACCTATAAATATGACTAACATATACAAGATGTGTGCAATGTGCATACAGATCTTGTCCTTACATATGTCCTAAGTAGTTATAATCCCCACATGAAAAGGACTGTCGATCCAATCTGTTAGTGAATGGCACACATAAATCACTGTACTTTTTATAAAGAAAGACAATACTAGCTTAGTTTGTCTGAGTTTATAGTTGCTTGTCTGAATAGACTCGTTGCTCTTAACTGGCCCACAGTCACCCTGTATCCAGAACTTGGATCCTCTGTGTCAATTCTCGGGGTTCAGCTGGGCTCCACCTTTGGAACCTTTTCCTCATATCTTGTCATTAACTCCACACTGTGGATTTTGTCCTGTTTGTTCCCTGCCTTGTCATCCTGGTCAAGTTACATGTAAGTTAATTTTCTCAAACTAGCAGCTGAAGTTTCATCAGATCATCTGAATTTGCAGCAATTATGGCATTTAGCTTTGCTACCTCTGGGCACCTCTATGCTATTCCAGACAATTGACTCCTTTGTGACATGTTTTTCACAACTTCAGGATGAATTGCGGCCTGCAAAGGTAAGACACAGGTTGTACCCTCTAGCACACCATCCAGGAACAAAGGAATGCCTAGCTTCTCTGCCCAGTGTTTATATGCCAAGACGAGGCGTTGGGGGGCAGCTTCTGAGGGTCTTTCATGGAAGCAGTTGACACCAGCAGTTGCTCCCTCTTTTGTTCTTTTCAAACAGAGAGTTTGACCCAGCAACACCAGATTTCCACCTGTGCCCCGGTGACTTGTCCTCGTCACTGTGCAGGGTGTGAGGAGTATTGCAGAGAAAATGTCAGTCTTGCCATGACACAAGGGTCAGCTCTTGTATCTAGTCCACTGGAAGATGGCCACTCAGAGGAGCCACAGCTGAAACTCATCTTTCACCTTTGAAGAATTTTAACTTGCTACCTATTAAGTCTGTGGGCTGGGATTTGGCTCAGCTGGTAGAGCGCTATGCTGCAGTCTCTGAGGTCCCGAGTTCAATTCCCAGCACCGCAAAAATGGGAGAAGGGCCTGGCAATCCACTCCCAAGGCAATTCCGAAAACAGTCAGCCATTGAAAACCCTATGAGGGTCGCTATGAATCGGATACCGACTCGACAGCACCTAACAACAACAACAACCTATTAAGTCTGATTAGCTCTTGGATCCATAGATTAAGGGCAGGTGGGAAACTGGTCCTGCGGGACCCCTGTGAGATCTGCTGATTTGAGCCCAGATGCCTTTAATTTCAAAGCTTCACGCTTTCTAGCACATCTTCCGGCTTTTTTCTCAGGAGACAGCTGATCTCTGTGCTCAGGGACCCATCCCCTAAAAGACAGAAGCAGGAGGTAAACTTAGGGTCTGTAGCATTTGAAGTGGCCTTAGGTGGGATGCAGCTGCAATGAGATGGGAAATGAAAAGAGCATTTCAGGCAGAAGGAAGAGGGCAGACAGACCCAAGGTGGGACCCCGGAGAGCAAGTCTGGGGGCCGTGTGGGTGAGCGGCGCAGAGTCCAGGGGAAGGAGCTGTGCTGCCTTGTTGGCGGGTAACAGATTGCACAGTATGGAAACTAGGCAACAGGTCTGGGCGTGGAAATACCCAAGGAGGGCTGCTGCTCAAGACAGAGGGAAAGCAGGTAATTCTTCTTTTTTGTTCCTCTAGCTTTTTCAATTTCAATTTTTTTCTCCACGTGTAACCTCATACCCTGTGACTGTGCCTGTGACTCTCACACTGCCTCTTGGGCTCATTGACACCTCTCCGCAGGCCCTACGTCCTGACCCCTCTGTGCTGCGGCCCTGGTCTGCCTGCGAGCCATCTTTCCGCTTGTTCTACCCAGGCCGTCCCCAGCAGAACTGTCGTGCCGCCTAGTCCTTTGGCCCCAGTCTCCCAGGTGCCCTGTGCCACACAGGTTTCCCCCTCTGCGCTTGGCCCCTCACCCCTTCCCGCTTCTGCCCCCAGAGGGCCTGCTCTGGTCCCCTCCCCTGTGGCCAGGACTGAGCCCCTGTGAGACAGACGCAGCGGCTGGGGGTGGGAGGCAGTGAGGCTGTTGGAGTGTTACCCATGCCACCCTCCCTCCAGCCATTGGAGTGGCCCGATAGGGTGACTTCAGTGCCTACTATGCGCCTGGTCACTGTTCTAGGTGCTGGGACACAGGAGAGACAGAAAACCAGGTCCTGCTCCGCCAGAAATGGGGAAGAACACCTGTAAACACGTGAATAAACAAACACGTGTGGTGTAATGCCAGGTGGCGCGGGGCTGCCAGGTTCCTAATAATGCCAGGAAAGTTGACGGCAAAGCGGAGACTTTTGAGGGTAGGAAACGATGCCAGCCGCCCACACCCAGTCTCCATCCGAGGACTTCTTTCATAAAAATATAATGAAAAAGTGTTTCGATGCTGCAATTGGTATTGAGGTCAGGACCTTTTTGGAAATTGAAGGTAGAAGTGCTGCAAATATTTATTCTACTTTTATGTAAGCACACTTCTTGGGAAAAGTTGATGCCAGTTTCTCACCAGAAAATCTGATGGCAGTTCCTGGAAACTTAGGTATAAAAATACATGTTATAAAGTCATTGGTTTGGGGTAATTTTAAAAGCTAAGTTACTGTTGGAATTTGTCCTGTTTGTTCCCTACCTTGTCCCAAAGTATTGTTCTCAGAGTTGAGCTGAGTGCTTGTCCCATAGCCCACGACCTGTGTTCCTTCTTGTGTTAATGATTGCACTAATTATCTGCAAGTGTATTCTTTTCCCTCTTGAAAGACTAAGGGTTTCACCTATTTCAATTCTGGTCTATTGTTGTTGTTAGGTGCCATCGAGTTGTGACGCTACATACAAAAGTTGGAACACTACTGTCAGTGCTTCCCTGATATTCACAGGGTTTTCAATGGCTGATTGTTTTTTGGGAGTGGGTTGCCAGGTCCTTCTCCCAAGCCTACAGCACTTGGTGTTCCCAGGCAGTCTCCCATCCAAATACTAACCAGACCGGAACCTGCTTAGCTTCTGAGATCTGATGGGATGGGACGCCACGGTGGTACAGCTGCAGGTAATTCTAATTTAGATGTTTATATTTCTTCTATGTCGATGCTCCCTTTAGCTGGAAATATTCAAGTACATTTTCCTTCCATTTGAGATTGTATTGCTAATATTTGGATTTGGGAGGATAGTTTTTTATTTTTATTTTTATTTTTTTGGGATACTGGGGGTTGAACCCAGGACCTTGCGCCTGCATGCTTTGCAAGTGCTGGACCCCCAGCCCATTTTTTTTTTACTTTTTGAGACAGGGTCTCGCTAAGTTACGCAGACTGCCTCTAGTCTCGAACTTGCGATCCTCCTGCCTCTGCTTCCCCAGCCGCTGGGATTACAGGTGTGCAGCACTGCGCCTGGCTTGGGAGGATAGTTTTTGCTACCTGTTGTTTGTATTTTTCTGCATGAGAGGAACACATTTCCAAGATGATTTGGGTTTAAAATAATAGTAATAATAATAATAACAATGATAGAATTATGATGATAATAGGAAATATTGATGCAGTGTTTTTAGTTAGAAACCTCCAACAAAAAATATAGTTCAAAGGTTGGTCCCCATTATATATACCTGTATGTAACTGATTGTTGTTGTTGTTAGGTGCCATGGAGTCAGGTCCTACTCATAGTGACTGTCATAGGGTTTTCAAAAGCTGATTGTTTAGGGATTGTTTTCAGGAGTGGATTGCCACATCCTTCTCCCATTTTTGTTGTGCTAGGGATCAAACTTGGGTCTTCAGAAAGTGCGGAGCAGCATTCTACCAACTGAGATAAACCCTTATAATCCCATTGTAAAAAACTCATGTCAAGAAAATCAATTTTATACATAGGTACAGAAATTCCATTTTGCAAATGTATAATACCCTGTAAATCTGTACATTTACAAAATGGAATTTCTGTACCTATGTACAAAATAGATTTTCTTGATCTGAGTTTTATACAATGGGATTATTACCAATTTATCTCCACACTTTAAACAATTGAGGTAAAATTTGCATATCATTAAGTGCATAGGTCCTAAGTGTAATTTTCTATAAATTTTGATGAAGATATTTACCTATGTGACTACCACTCCAATTGAGATGTAGAACATTTCTGTCATCCTAGTAAATTCCCTTGATTAAGGAACATAACTTGAAGTATCTATCCTATATTTGATTGTAAAAGTCATTTTGGCCAGAAATCTGGCTTATTCATGCCAATAAATAAAAAGACTTCATTAATATATTTAACCATCATCATAACCAAACAAGTAATCTTTTTTTTTTTTAACATTAGTTGGCAGTTGGGTATCATTCATTGCCCATGGGCTTATCAGCAGTGCCAAAATCATTTGGGAAATTAAACTTTACTTATGAGGTAGCAAAAGCATGCTGATTAATTTAACAATGAGTTAATTATAAATAGCTACTTACAATTACCCCACAGTGGGGAGTTTTGTTTCATTTACACCAAACATGTTCATCATTAGGTATCTTTTGGGTGCAGAAGGCAATCTCAGTTTTCCTGTTGTAAGGGACCAGTGCCACCTGAAGAGATGTAGACTGAAGCAAGCACGTTTTATTTTCATTCATTCGTTCAACAGATTAAACTTGTTATGTGCCAGGAACTGCTGAGTCCTGGGGTTACAGCAGTGATCAAAACAGAATCCCTCTCTTCAGGGAAAGAAGTGACAGAGACAAAAACTCAAACAGAAAAACAAAACCCACTGCCACCAACAAAAAAACCCCACCACCCAGACGTGTCCATAATAAGCTATCAGGCAATGCAGAGCATGACGAAAAATAAAGCAAGGTGTAGAGCTAGGGAGTGACGGGAGGGGTCCGCCGAGCTACTGTGGTGTGGGCGGAAAGCCTCCCTGCAAAATTCACCTTTGAATAGGAGGCTGAGCAGCTATGGAGATTTCTGGGAAGAGTAAATGCAAAGGCCCCATGGGAGAAAATGCCTGTAGCTGCCCAAGAACAGCAGCAGAGCCCCGGGGAATGACTGAGGGAAAGGCAGAGACGCTGGAGAAGGGAGAAGGGTCAGATCTTCAGATCACATAGGACACTCTAGGCCATAGTCAGGCCTTTGGAACGGCGTCTGTGGGAAAACTGTGGAGTGTTTGGGGGTCTTGTTTTAAAGTCCAAAAGTGAACAAATATTATTCTGAATGTGCCTTGGATACATTTTGAAGTGATAGAACTAAAAATTTTCATCATTTACAGAAATAGGGTTTTAAAGCTAAAGCTGATTATAGAAATATAAAGAGAATCACTTTTCTGCATCAGGTTTTGAAATGAGCTTTTTATTTTGAAATAATTTAGACTTACAGAAAACTTGCAAAGATAGCCTAGAAAGTTACTGTATATCCTTTATCCAGTTTTCCCCATTGCTAACATCTTATATCACCATCTTTCATTTGTGAAAAGTACGGGATTGATGTTGGCATATTACTATTAACTAAATTTCAGATTTTATTTGGATGGCACTAGTTTTTCCGTCAATACCTTCCTTCTAGGATCAAACCTGTTCCTGTAGAAGAGTGGTTCCCAACCTTCCTGGAGGTTTCATGGAAGACAATTTTTCCACAGACTGGGGACAGAGGACTATTTCAGGATGATCCAAGAGATGAGGAGCTGCTGTAAATATAGCTAAAGCCTCACTTGCTAGCTTCTCACCTCCTGCTGTGCTTCTGGTTTCTTAACAGGGCATGGCCTAGTACTGGCCCAGGGATTGAGGCCCCTTGTGAAGGTTGCCAGTCTGGGTTTGTCTTTTGTTTCTCTCATGACTAGACTCAGGTTATGAGTCTTTGGAAGGAATACAACAGAGGTGAGGAAACTTCTCATCATATTACATCACGGGTACCTGATACCCGTGGGACACCACTTGTGATGTTACCCTTCATCATTTGGTTAAGGAAGGTTTGCTACATTTTGCCACCATAGAATTACTATTTTTCTCTTTTCTTGCTCTTTTCTTTGGATGCTAGCTCACCTTTAGGGGAGGCAGGTGGGAATTAAGCTTTTTTGAAATATTTTAAGTAGAAGAGTAACACAAACCTATTTTTGCTTTAAAGGGTCACTCTGTATAGAAAACTGACCAGAGAGATTGAGCAGTGAGAGAGGGACTAGGCAGGGAGGTGTGGGAATGAAAAAAAGTGGCTGGGATTTGTTTTGAGGTAGGAGACTGGATTTATATTCCCCTCTGCTTTCCCTCCCCTGACGCAATGACCTTTGGTAATGAAGGACTTTATCTCCTTTTGCTAATTACAGCATCCCTTCCTGGAAGAATAGTGCTCTCCCCCCATAGTTGTTGGTGGCCTGACCCGTGGCCTTCTCTTTACTCCACCGCACCCTCAGGTGGAAGATTGTTTGTTTGTCTGGCTTATTATTGTTGATGGCACCCCCCAGTCCTGTCACGTAGGTGCTGGGCAGGAGCTGCCTGGGTGCCCTGATTTACCTCCCCTTCCTCCCTCCTAGCTCGGAGGCCCCACCTTTTGCTCGCCATGGCAACAGTTTTCAAAGTTTTGGTTTTGGAGCTTGGCCTCTCTGTCCAGTTAGTCGGGTGCTCAGGCCTGGCCTTCTCAGGAGCCTCCCACTGAGATGGTGCCCAATGGGGCTGGACTGGGCTGGGGTGAAGGTGGGGCGAGAGCTGGGTGGGGCTGGGCCGCCTGGGAAGCCAACTTGTTCCTCTAAATCGCTTGGTCCTGGTGAGGTGCCACCTACCATGGCAATGCGGGAAGTGGGCTTACCTGTGTCCTAGGCTGGGCTGACCAGCTGGGAGCCCCGGAGTGAGTCATATGTCCTCACTAAGAGAATGGCACTGGACGGCAATGCCAACTTTTGTCATCTGCCAAGCGCTGACTAAGAATGTAGGCAGCTAACAGTGTCCTAGGCGTTACCCGATTTCTGTCAGAGCAGCAAAGTCACGGGGCATGTCCTGTCACTGTGCCCACTCTACAGGGGAAAGATGGGAACTTAGCTTAAACACCTTGCTACTGTGGTGTGAAAGTGTCCCTTAAGGGCCACCCTGGGGTGCTACAGGGAGGTGGACTGGTGGAAGAAGGGGCGGTCCCTGCGGCCTGCCTTTGGAGGGGACACTGGGGCCAGCCCTTCCTCTCTCTGCTTCCGGTTGCTGTGAGATGAGCAGTCTTCCCTCGAGCCCGGCATGATGTGCTGGGCCATCCCAGGCCCAGAGCCACAGGACCTGGTGGCCATGGATTGAAGCCAGGGGCCAAACCAATCTTTCCTCCCGGAAGCTCCATCACAGCGACGGGGAAGCTGAGCAATGCACTTGCCTGAGGCCCCAATGCTCCTAAACAGCTCTGCAGATAGTCTGTGCTCTTAACCACAGTGCTGTGCACCCCTGGTTCCCCAATTCCACCCGTGTCTATGGGCTACCATAATTCAGTAGTTGCTCCAAGGCCTGGCGAGGGCCATTCCACCCTGCGTGTGGTAGCAGCCTCTGCGGGCCCAGCGTGTTTATGCCCCTCGGTCCCCAAACCCCGAGCTGACGCCCCACCCTCTGCCAGCTGGTTTGAAACAGCTGGGAAACATTCACGTGGCAAGAGCAGATTTCTGCCAGAGACAGCTTTAGGTCCACGTTGGTCTCACTGCCTCCACGTACAGTAATGAAAAACCCAGAAGAAAAAGCCAAGCATCACAGAGATCCCTCCCTAAAACGTTTCGATTAAGGATTCACGTTGGCTGCCGTGGTTTGCTTAAGATAATTTTTCTTCTTGCAGATAAAAGAAAAATTAATTGCTCTGGCTTTTTCTCTGTGATTCTCTGATGTCCTGGCATGCCAATGCCTGAGAAAACTTAACCCGCAGAGTAAGTAATGCTGTAGCTAAGGACTGGAATTTCAATCGCCTAAGGTTGTGGAGCTCTCCTTGCAACGTGGGAGGCAGCCACAAACAAACAAACATACATAGCACCCTCTGGCCTCTCCTGAAAAAGTCCTTTTCTCTTTAGGAATTTTAATCTGGTCTGTACAGAAGGTACCCTTGGGTTTACGGATACTGTCAACAAGGCACAGTGACCTCCGGGTTTGGGGAGTGACTTCCTGAGAGCAGAGCATTTTCGTAACTGTTTTTGCAATGCATGGTGCATCATCAGGAATGGTGGCGACCTGGTCAGGGGTGAGGGAAGATACCAGAGAGGCTTATTTTTGTTGATCCATGTACTTTGTGTCTTAAAGAAAAACGCCCGAAGTCTTAGCAGAGATACTGTGTGTGGTACCTTTGCCCAGTCCAGGCTGGGTCTATTCTTCTTTCTCTCTGACGTTATAATCATATTTACCATAGCATTACCACTGCCATAACAATGTCAATCAATTGGTGCTGTCACATGAGAGTCAGACTTCTGCATCTCTGTTGTCGTGTAAATTCATTTTGGTCCTAGCTGCTACCCGTTGGGCCTCCGGTGGCTTCTGTCGAAATGTGGTTGAGGCTCACACGGCTTCTCCCGAGTTCTCCCGCTCACCTGTTTGTGCCTGTGTCTGACTTAGTCTTCGGCCTTTTTGTTTTCTTTCTGCCTAAGTGAAGAGCAAGAATGCCAAAGTCTCTCCAGGACACAACTGTGCGCTCCCACGGGGAGGCCGATTTCCAGGGAAGCTGGTTTTGCCACACAGGCAGAGACCAGGAGGCCCCAACAGGCTCCCAGCCAACTGAGTGAAGGTTGAGGGAAGAAACCACGCTGGTTTATGTGGAAGTCGGGGCAGCGGTGGTGGAAGGAGACTCTTGACAGAGCTGGTAGTGGATGCTGCTTCTTTACTCTGAATGCCAAAACATCGTCAGAAAGCCAGTTGTCACAGGGACATTCTAACACACGCACACACACTGTCCCTCTTGATGAATGACTGCAACCTACACAGTCTTCCCCAGGTAGTTCTTTTTCTTTGACATCCCAGTAGAAAATTAAAGAGTGAAAGACTTCAGCCAATTTGCCCCACACACTGTGGGAGGCGCTGGTCAAAGGCAGATTGCCCTACCTGTAGCTGATTTCTAGCTGGGTGGAATCACTTCCTTTCTTCTAGATAGCAAATGTAATCTTCCCCAGTGTTTACACTGCTCCCCCTAAAGAAGAGCAGAACACGAACCACAGTCATGATTGAAAGATTCGATGTTATCACAGCAGACACAACAAGGGCCTAAGTCTCAGGGTTTGGGGACAGACGTTCAATTTTTTTTTATCAGTTAAAGTTTTATGTTGTATATGCAGTGATAATTGGGCTCTATTGGTTTGGATTAGAACGAGAGTAACTGTAAGGCTATTCCTACTTCCTGTTTTGTTGGGAGCACAGGATATGCTCCATCCATCATTCCATTCTTGTTTAATAATAAGGGAAATGAGGATGCTTGTCAACTATTGACTCTTTTAGCCCTATGCCAACTTTTTTTTGGACTCAGCTTCTTCATCTAGGAGAATGACTCCTTAGTATTGTAATAAATGGAAACAACTCCATAAAAGGAGTAATTCTAATTCATAAAATAACGTGAAGAATTTTAACCTTAAAAAATTAGATTTCACTATATTAATGAAGTTGTTGCTGTTGTTGTTAGGTGCCGTCAAGTCAGTATCTGACTCATAGCGACCCTCATAGGGTTTTCAATGGCTGACTGTTTTCGGAATTGCCTTGGGAGTGGACTGCCAGGCCCTTCTCCCATCTTTGCGGGTCTGGGAATTGAACTCGGGACCTCAGAGACTGCAGTGTAGCGCTCTACCAACTGAGCTAAATCCCAGCCCCACATATTAATGAAGTAGTCATCTGAAAATATGATATTCCATTTCACTAACAATCTAAGAGATAAAACAGAAAGAATGATGACACTATATCCAGTCATTTTTCTACCTGATTGCCAAAGAGTAAAAATATTGATCATGTGTAGTGTTTGTGAGAATGTGGGAATATTGAGTGCTGTAGGTTTGGGAGAAGAATCTGGCAGCCCATCCGTGAAAAAAAAC
Source organism: Pedetes capensis (assembly GCA_007922755.1). Classification (NCBI taxonomy): domain Eukaryota; kingdom Metazoa; phylum Chordata; class Mammalia; order Rodentia; family Pedetidae; genus Pedetes; species Pedetes capensis. The sequence continues at coordinate 142,957 of VMDO01002203.1, forward strand.
AATCCACCATTGAAAACCTTTTGAATAGCAGAGAAGCACTGACAATAGTGCAGGCAATGGCAGTGTCAGGTAGTGTTTTGTTCTGTTGTACATTGGGTCAGTCTGAGTTGGACCTGACTCCAGGGCACTTAACAACAACAAGCAATGTGTAGTATGACTTTCATGCGCACACGAGATAAGAATTAGCAGAACAAGTACTCAATGTATTATTAAAACAGTAAAATGGGAAATTTGTGCCCCGAGATATGTATACGATTTTTGGCACTCTTGATATTTACATTTATATTTAGACTCATACATGAAGACTATGTATATGATGGTCTCTGGAAGGAGGAGCTATGGAGGAAGGACATTCGTTTTGCTCTTAATACATGATTGATTTGCTTAAGCTTCTTTATAGTGAGTGGTGTCATGTTTTATAATCAGTCAAAACAACGATAAAGAATAAAAAAGAATTCAAGGAGCATTCAAATGAAACTCTTAATTTTGTTGCTCCTACTAATTTCTCTCATTTGTAATATGACCGCTGAATTGGATACACTCCACTTTTGATGGGCTGAGTAGGTCTGTGGCCCAGGCTATTTACTGTGGACCAAAGAAACCATAAAAGATAAACAAGTCTGTGATAAACAGTGTGGAGATATGATGGGAAGTGAGGGGCCTGCCATACACAACACACGGATCTGTTTAATGAAAGAATAGCTGACAGGCTCTCCGTGAGCTGTGTGAATTGAGGATCATGTGAAAATAAGGGGGCTGAGTGTTAGCCTAAGTGATAGGGGTGTCCTCGGGGGTGATGGGCGCTATATCCGATGCTGTGGGAAGCATGATTCTCTCCCACCTCTTTTCTTTCCGAGAGACCCAGTGGTGGGCGTTAGAGACTTTCAGTCTACTTTGCTTTTATTTTGGACTGAGACCTAGATACTATCATGTAAAAATATCCCTGCTAATGCATATTAAGATGTGACATGCTTCCTTGTTTTATTTTGTAAGCCTTTGTGTCGTTAACCTGAGAGAGAGAGAGAGAAAAGAACCCGTATCCTGGCGTGTAACTAAAAACCTCCCGGTGGGATTTGTTTAGTGTGAGAGAGTGATTAGTAATTTTTAGTGATTAGTAATTTTCTCCCTCAGGTGGTTTTTCTGCATTCCTGTAGAGATCGTGTACACAACAGGGCTGCCAAGTGAGAAGCTTTAGAGAAAGGAGTGTGTGTATGTGTGTGTGTGTGTGTGTGTGTGTGCGCGTGTGTGTTAAGCAACTACTTAAGTAGCTGACAAATAAAGTGCTTTGATTTGGAACCACTTCCTGTATGTCTTACATATAACCTCCATTCCTGCAGAAAGTCCCCTTATATAATAATTTTATTGGAAGGATTTATAGCCGTTGCCTGTTCACCCACAACTGGGTCTCCCTCAAGCCCCCTCTACTCCTTTGCGGGGTTTGGAACAGCAAGCCAGTTCTAAATATTTTACTGGAAGGAGGCCTCAGGATTTTATTTGCAATTTTTAGGGCCTACTATGGACATCATAGGATTAAGGTAGGAAAATTTCAGCTTTTTCAATAATAATAATAAAAAAGGACAGCAGATGTATACAATGACACACATCTGTGAGGGGGGACTGTTTTTCAGTATCCTGCGAAGTCAAACCGTTCCCCTTCCCAGTGAGGTTGGCATTCACCCGAACCAAAACACACCCGGCCAGCTGGGCTCCTAGGAGCCTGTGTGGTTCTTTCTGTCTTGCCACTCCCTGAGAACTGAAGCTGTTTAGTACAAAGATTAAGCAACTTGTGTGGCCTGGCGAATCCTCCCACTTGAAGCTTTCATAATTCTGTTTTTGTATATCTATGGGCACATATTGGGGCCCTCATAACCTCACCAGTGACTTAGCTCAGGATATTGTTCTCTGAACTCAAGAAAGGGATACACTGTATTTGGCGCATGTGCGCTCTCTCTCTCTTTTTCTCTCTCTTCCTCCCCCTCTCTGTGCCCCTTTCCCTCCCTCCCTCTCTCCCTCTGTCCCCCTTCCCTCCCTTCTTCACCCTCCCTCTCTGCATCTTTCCCTCTTTCCCCCTCTCTCTCACTCTCTCTTCCTCCCTCCCTCTCTCTCTTCCTCCCTCCCTATCTCCCTGTGTGTCTGTCTCTTAAAGACAGGGTTTTGTATGTAGTCCAGGCTGCCCTTCACCTTAAGTTTCCTCGTTGGACCCCTGAATGCTGGGTTTACCATCTTGGGCCATCATTTCTCTTTGATGTCTAAGAATATAACTATATAAACATTAGAATAGTTAATGAAATAAACTTTAATGTTGACAGGTAGTGTTCTTATACTGATAACATTGAATAATTTGCTGCACAACATTAACAAAATCAAATAATTTTCTGATCCACATTATCCAACTGGTGGCTTCAAGTCATGGCTTCTTCCATTAAGAATATTATCATGTGGTGACCATCATATCTGTGGCAGTGTGTGGGTCAGCCCCTGGCATGACTGTCATATTTGATTGTTGTGACCATCCTGTGAGGTCCCATTTTAGACACAGAGTCTTTGAAACCATCCATCTCTGGAACCTAGACTCTAATTCCTAGTTCTGTCCTCCTGATGTGTCTCAGAGAGGGCTCGGGGAGGGGACACCCAGCACTTTGCCTCTGGGCTGAGATCCTAGCTTGCCCTGAGCTCTGGTCTTGAGTGTAGGCTGAGGTTGCCCTTGGAGTCCATGATGGCTTTGACTGGACAGATTAGTCAGCCTGTGAGTTCAGTGTCATGACCTAAGAGGATATTACCCCTTTTCTTCAAAGTGGCCGTGTGCTGGGTCAGGGAGGTGTCATGACAAGCCAGAGATGTAGCCTTGTGCATCTCCTGAGAGGAAGTGTGAAGTTACCTGCTGCACGCAGTAGGAGACCCCGTTCATCCAGCTGCAGAGCTGTCTCCATGGAGACAGACACAGAACTCAATCTCCTCAGGTCTCGAAACTTCAGTGTGAGGAGCAATTTCAAATTCACTATCCTGATCCACCCAGGCAGATGGCCTTTAGCTCGGTAGAGCGCTGCCCTGCATTCTGAGGTCCTGGGTTCCATCCTCAGCACCACAAAAACGGGAGAAAGATCTGGCAGACCACTCCTGAAACAATCCATCATTGAAAACCCTATGAATAGCAGAAAGGCACTCACGTAATTCTGGGCATGGCACATTGTCAGGAGTGTTTCGTCGTTCTGTTGTATATTATGTCGCTAGGAGTCGGACTCGACTCATCACCTAATAACAGCAACAATCCACTCTGGGCAGCAGGAAGCATTTAAATATCCAACGTGTCAATGACCCAGAAGTGCAGATGAGTGAGACTGACTCTGGACTGGAGAAGAGGCAAAGATGGCTGACTTCTCATTGACTGGCTGGAGACTCCACAAGTGCCTTCACACCATGTGGTGTGCTGTGTGGAGAGAAGAAAAGAAGCTGGGAGTTCTGGGTGGCAGCCCAGAACAAAAGCTTGGAACCAGGGAGAATTTCGCAGTTCCGGAAAGTAAGGCAGAGGGCTTCTCACTTGATTGCCAGCCACTCTAAAATTTAGGCAACACATTTATTTATTTTTGCACTTCTCTAGGTTAGGGTAAGCCTGCAGCCACAACAACAAGTACAAAAATATCTTTGGATTTTATTGTTCTCAGAGCATTTTAATACCCACCAGAGACCAGAGGCTTAGGAACAACTGTACTTACATCCCCCTTTTCTCTGTCCTCTGTCTCCTAAACCTATTCCTTTATTTCTTCTCTGTTCTTCTCTGCTCATTTCCTTCTTCTCTCCCTCCTTACTTTTACTTCCATTTCTTTGGAATCCCATACCTTCTTATCTCCCACTCCCCCTCTATTTCCTAAGACCATTGGGAGAGAAGCGTGATTCACAGAGGAGAACGAAGCACCGTGTGGAAAGGGAATAGAGCCACCTCTTGCTCCCTCACACCCAGGTCACCCTGGATCCCTCCCTGTTTCCCAAGCCTGGTGTCTTTGCACGTGAGACTCCCTCGGGACCTACTTCCTGACCTGCTGCGTTCTCTGGCTCTCAGAGACCTTCCTCTGGGGCCCAGGGTCGGGGCTCCCCATGCTCCGTGGCATTCTTCTGCTCACTGTGTCCACGGTGCTCCCTGCTTCCTAGACCAACCTGCCGACCTGCTCAGCTGCAATTGCTCCTTCAGTGGCCTCTCTTTTCTGCAATGCCATGTGCTTCCATGTCCTGTTCTTTGTTTTTGCATTTCCAGAGTTTGACTCAACGCCTTGCATACAGTAGGTGCTTTGAAGGAAGATGTCACTGTATTTTGTGCTCACCGTCAAGGTCTTTGCAGAGCCTGCCTACTGGTCCTGAAGCTGAATTCTACCCTGTGACTTCTGCCATCTTCTTTCACTACAGGCTTGGTCCACAGACTTCCGTAGCACAAATAAAAGCAGGAAGAAGTACTAAATACTATACATACGTATTTTATAGGCATAAACTTTGAAACCCCTTTGGCCTCAGGGTTAAGGCACCAAATGAACTTTTCCGCCCTTCCTTCCCCCATGACCCTTATGATATAGTCCCACCGAAGCTGCCAGCCCTCAGTGCCTCTAGTCTTTGCTTATGTTGTTTCCTCATTCTTTCCTTATGGAAAATCTGATCTCAGGCTCCAGTTCATGGAATGGTTCTTACCTCTTAGAGTTATTGTGCAAGTAAACTGAGATAAAATGCATAAATGCATAACACAGTGGTTACTGTAGAGTAAGCACTCCATTGTTGTTGTTAGGTGCCATTGAGTCAGGTATGTACAGCAGAACCAAACACTCCTCGATTCTGTGCCAGGTACACGATCTTATTTATGTTTAAGCTCATTGTTGCAGATACTATGTCAATCCATCTAGTGGAGGGTTTTCCTTTTTTTCATTGACGTGCCACTCTCCCAAACATGATGTCCTTCTCCAGGGATTGGTCCCTCCTGGCTACATGTCCAAAATATGTAAGGCACTGTCTAGCCATCCTTGCTTCCAAGGAGCACTCTGGTTGAACTTCTAGGACAGATCTGTTGGTTCTTTTGGCAGCCAAAAGCACTCCATAAGGAATAGTGATTAGCATCTTTTCTCAAACAGACTTTAAGCTTACAGAAGGTGGGAACCATGTTTATGTTATTTATATCTATATCCTAACTCAAAAAAAAAAATGGGAGAAGGATGTGGCAGTCCACTCCCAAAGCAATCTCAAACCATTCAGCCATTGAAAACCCTATAATGGTCAATATGAGTCAGACCCAACTTGTCATCACCTCACAACAACAATAAAACATCCATTACAGGCTAAGTATTATAGTAGGTACTCAATTAATGATTGTTCAATAAAGGGATAATGGTCCAAATGACTATGGGTCAGGTCAGATCAGATAGTAAATAAGGTGTACAATTTCCAGGGTTTCCTAATTTGCCACTCTATAGTGGGTCTATCCACACACATCATTAAAAACAACTCCAATTATTGGGATTCCTAGATACAACATAAGAGATTTTTTGAGAATCACTAATAAGTGACTGGCTAAGTATATACCTAACTACTGTAGAAGCACCAACAACACCCAGATCTCTTTGGTTAGGTAAAAGCTTGGTTTGAATGTGGAAAATGTTAGAATGACAATGATTGAGAGAAATTTCGTGTTTATTCTGTTTTAGTTTGCCAGAACCTTATAAGGAATCAGCTATAGAAATTGTGCTTCCTCCCATTCCCTTATTCCAGTGGTACAAAGAGTTACCCCTTTTGAGAATAGGTAACATTATAACACTGGATTTTATAAGAGAGAAGCATTAAAAATTAAATTTTGAGTGCTCAGACCCCTCTTAATTGTAGCTTTCTTTTTTAACCACAAGCAAAACCTTGAACTTAGAGGGTGATCAGAGCTGGTACAGCAGAGCCGTGGTCTGAACGTGTACCCTAAAACTCCTGTGTTGGTAACTCAATCCTCAATAAAATAGTTCTGTGAGGGGGACATTTGGGAGGTGTTTAGGTAGTGAGGGCTCTGCCCTTAGGAATGGATTGTTGTTGTTAGGTGCCATCAAGTTGGATCGTTCTCACCGTGACTCTATGTACAGCAGAATGAAACAGTATCCAACACTGTGCCATGCACATGATCTTTTTATGTTTGAGCCCATTGTTGCAGACATTGTGTTTCTTCTTATTCTGAGTTGTGCCACATCAGCAAAAGGAGGTGCCAGGAGCTGTACTCTACTCCTGTCATTAAGGTTGACTCTGCTTTGAGGAGACAACTCGACTGTAGTCGTTTCGTAAATGCCTTCCAGGCTGAAGGGCTCATTTTCTGGCAGTGTATCCAACCACGCTTCCTTGCTATGCACAGGGTTTTCAATTGCTAATTGTACTGGGAGTGGGCTGCCCCGTCCATCTCCTGAGTCTGTCAGGAATGGATTGGTGGTGTTATGACAAGGGTTTTCTCTTTTATTTTTCTTCCTTCCATGCTGTGAGGACACAGCAAGAAGACACACGCCAGCTTTCTGTGCCTTGATCTTGAACTTCTCAGCCTCCAAAACTTCAGTTCTTTATAAATTACTCAGTCTCAAATACTCTGTAACAGCACCATCAAAGAGGCTGAGGCAAGAAATGGAATGGAAAGCACAGCACTCAGGAGCCACTCTGAGTCCTCTGAGCCCAAATTGCAGTGTCTCCTGAGGTGGCTAGGCTGTCAGGAGCCCTCATGGTGTCATCAGGTGACAAACTAGGAGTGGAGGCAGGTGAGCCCTCTGCTTCTCTCTGTCGTGGCCTTACAGGAAAAACGGGCTTCAGCCCTGCGAGCTTCTCGGGTGTGGCTTTGGACATTTCAAGTTACCCCTGTTCTAGAGGCTATGGAGGCTGTTGATCCATTTGTGTGGTGAGGCCGAGGCCCCTCTCATCTTCTCGGAGACTCTAAACCTCCTGAGAGGCTCTTGAGGGCTCTGGGTTGCCAGAAAGCCCAGTGTTCTTTCTCTGCCACAGAGCTGCCTCCTGTCTTGGGTCCTAACCACACGTCATTCCCCTCTCAGGGTCACCACTGCTACTCAATCATCCCCCAGCCCCAGGGAGGGAATCTCAAGCCTGTGCAGGAGACCCTGGCTCCTTTGGCTTGGATTATCCTGGGTTGTATCAGCGAGACCTCTCACCTAAGGAACGCTGTGACTGTAGCCCACCACCTTTGAGAACATTATTTAATGTTAACAGCATAGCTCCTTTCAATGGCGAATTTTATGTTTCCTCCCAAAACACAAATGTCCAGTCCCTCTTCACGAAGCCTCTCAGTCAGGTCTATATTACTTCGTGGCTCCTCAGTGACTTCATGGCGACTTCATCTCCAGTTCTACCCAGCTCTTCTGCTCTAGAACCCCCTTTGGAGGTCCGTACCATCAAAGCCAATAGTGAAGGGCCAGGGAAGTAGCCCGGCGGTCAAACATTGGCCTTGCAAGGGTGAGGCCCTGGGTTTGCTCCCCAACAGGGCAAAACAAACAAAATAAAATGACCACCTCCATATTCTCTGCCAGTCTTCCTGAGAGGGTTGATTCTTTTCCAGTCCATCCCTCCCAAGGCAGCCTAACCTGTGAGACTCTGCTGGAAAGACATAGAATTTATGGGAAAGCTCCTCTTGCCCAATGTGTTGCCCTTTGTCACCTGGTAACTCCAGACCCCTAGCTTTGGTTCAGTGTTTCCCAAAGCCATCACGAAAACAACTCTCTTGCCTTGGACTCGAAGTCCTGCCTTCCATGCAGTTCAAAGCTGCCATTCTGGCCTCCGTGGAGGGCCAACCCACTCTTCATCTTTCCCTATCTTGCTCTCCGTGTCTCTACCAAATCTCTTCCTCACAGACTGTGGCTCTGGGTGGCCGATTGTGATTCAGGTCACTTCCTCCTCCCTTCAGGGAGACTCTTCAGAATTTCACAAACATCTCCTCTCCCACTTCGTGGGCCGGATCATAGTCAGTTTGCTACAGCTAGCTGTAAAGGAGACTGAGAGAATGTGGTCTTTTATTCCACCTGTGAATGTTCCCATCCACAAATCAATGTTTTGTTTTTAAAAAGAAGAATAATGCGTCATGGGGCAGACACCCAGCAGACTTTTGCCAGGCTTTGAGTGACTTTTCATCTTTTTGCTGTAACCGTCTATCCTCTTTATACATCCTGTGTGGATGCCACACCATTCATTCACTGCTCTAGATCGGATTCATATTTTCCCACTTCTGAGCCCCTCCTTCTCACAATCCCCTGCTTGAAATATCTCTGGACTCCTTTCTTGCTCTGAGGTTTCTCCCTTTACAACTCAGATTGGAGCTTTCTTCCTGCATATAGTACGGTGATTACCCTTTCCAGACTCCAGTTTTCTGGTGTGCACCATTCACTGCGATTTTTACTTCCTAAATTCCTGCACAATGTGTTTCCTTGTAATCCTGTCAGTGCAAGCAAGGGCTGTTAGGTTTCCTGAAGCAAAGGAGCTAGCACAATGCCTTACTTACAGGCCGTGCACAATAGTTACGTATTTTTGCCGTTGCTGATAACCTAGGTTTGTGAGGAATGTTAAGGGTTCATAACAGCTCCAGCCTGAGTAAAGATGAGTCAAGCCTTGGAGCTGTCAATTGTTTTGGGAATGGATTGCCAGGTCCTTCTCACATTTTTGCAGTGCTGGGTATCAAACCCAGTGCCTTAGAGAGCAGAGAGAATCGCTCTGTCAACTGAGCTAAACCCCAGGAGTGGGCTGCCAAGTCCTTCTCCCAAGCCTATAGCACCTGGTATTCCCAGTTGGTCTCTCATCCAAGTACTTATCAGGCCCCACCTTGCTTAGCTTCCAAGATCTGATGAGATCAGACACCAGGGTGCTATGGCTGTAGGCAAACTCTCACTAGCAACATATGATAGTGCTATTTTCAAGCAGTCTTGGTAACATAGATGATTATTAAACTTTTGGAATTTTGTCAACCTGATAATTTTGGGGAAAAATCCTTCATCTAGTTTTAATTTGCATGTTAATTACCATGTATGAAGTTGAGTATCTATATTTTCTACTTATTAAGAAACATGTCTACAGCCCTATCAACCTGGCATCTGACCTTGTCAGATCTTGGAAACTAAGCAGAGTCAAGTCCTTGGATGTGAGACCACCTGGGAACACTAAGTCCTGCAGGCTTGGTAGAAGGACCTGGCAGCCCACTCCCAAATAATCAGCCATTGAAAACCCTATGAATAGTAGAGGAACACTGACAATAGTGCTGGGCATGGCACAGTGTTGATAGTGTTTCATCTGCTGTGCATTATGTCACCAGGACTCGACAGCACCTAGTAGCATTAAGAACCATATCTATTTTCTCTTCTGTGAATGATCTGTTAGTATCTTTGCAATTTTTTAAATTGGACAAATGATCTTTCTTTTATGTATTTGTAAGCACTTTTCAAACATGTAGGAGATCAGCACATTGTATTTCAAGTGGAAAGTCTCTATTACCAACTTCCATCTCTGCCCACCCCCAAGATGGAGTCTCACTATACAGAGTGAGACTGGCCAGGCTGGCCTTGAACTCCTGATTCTCCTGCTTCAGCTTCTTGAGTGCGGGGATTACAGGCAGCCTCATGTTGCATTATTTGCAACCTCATGTTGCAAATATTTTTGCCTAGTTGCCGTGTGTGTGTATGTGTGTGTGTGTGTGTGTGTGTGTGTGTGTGTGTGTATGTGTGTTTGTATGTTTGTTTTTTGAGACAGGGTCTTGCTATGTAGCACAGCTGGCCTAAAACTTTATATATAGCTCAGGCTGGCTTTGAACTCTTGGTCATCCTCCTGCCTCAGCCTTGCCACTTATTTTTGACTTAGTTTATTTTTCTCTAGGAAAAAGTTTTTTGATTCTTATAGATTCAATTTTATAAATCTTTTTTATACAGCTTCTGGATTTTGTGTTATTTAGAAAGACTTTTAATATTCAAGGTCATAAAAGAACTCACTTAAAGCTTTTTTTGTTTTACATTTAAATATTGAATATATTTGGAATTTCAGAACTCCTCTTTAAGCCATTCCTTGAAAATCTGTTTTTGGAATAGGGTTGCTAGAGGTAGCAAATAAAAATACAAATGTTTATTTCAGATAAACAACAAATACACTTATATTACGAGCCTGACACATGCAATGCTGGGAATGAACCTGGGACATATTCGTATTAAATAATTATTCATTGTTTACCTGAGGTTCAAATTTAACTGGACATCCTGTGTTTCATCTGATGACCCTAGGCTGGGAGCCACTGGCCCGTCCATTTGCATACTTCTGCTCCATGAGACCCGCTTTGTAGGCTATGTCAGGAACTGCTACCCTTACTTATTTGCCATTTAGAAGTTTCATGGGATTCTGCAAAGTCCACACACTTTTCTACAGGTTCTGAAATTTGTATACACAACAGGTAGTAAGTCTACTTATTGTGAGTGAATGAAAGACTAGTTCTGTTCTGACTCTATAGCCAAGGCGTGCTACCAGAAATCACTTTCCGGAGCAGCAGAGTGTGCCCAGTGGCAGTGGATGCTCTAATGAAATGAGTTCCTGAGACTATTTCATTGTCGAAGTAATTATCCAATTATTGTTTCAAAGGGTTAGAGGCTAGAGTCCTAGCCTTATGTAACAAAACTATTTTTTCCTTACGGGAGTTTAAATAATATCATTTAAAAATGATAAGTATAGCCTGGCACAGTGGTGCATACCTATTATCCCAGTGATTGGGGAGGCGGAGGCAGGAGGACCACAAGTTCAAGGCCAGAGGCAGCCTGTGTAACTTAGCGAGACTCTGTCGAGAAGATAAGCGAGAAGAGTAAGAAATGGGCAGGGGTGTGGCTCAGTGGTAGAGTACTTGCAAAGCATACTTGAGGCTGTGGGTTCCACTCCCCAGGACACCTCCCCTCCCAAAAAGGTAAGTATGTTCTGTATGGTAACTTGGGCAAAAGCAAATCTAATGTCTCCTTTTTTTTTCTGCATTTGAAAACACCCTCAAAAACCTTATCCCCCTTCACATTCCCATTATGATGAACAAAGCACAGGCTGTGATAACACTTCTTCCCCCACAGAGTTGTGGCAGGAAGCACAACTGTCCCGATAAATCAAGACTGTGATATTGAAGCAGCAAGGTTCTGATTCTGCCACAGCCAGAGGAAGACGGTGTCCACTTACCTCTCTGGTTGGCTTCACTGCATCTTGTGAATCTACTCAGTCAACAAAGATATTTTTATTCAGCAGAATATTTCGGTTTAACAAATATTTCTTGAATGCCTGTGAGGTGCCAGGCGCTGTGTTGGGTGTGAGGTTGGGTCAAATAGCTCTGGACTCTGCTCTCAGGGGCTCTGTAGTGGCCAGAACCAACTTCTATTGGCTGGTTGAAAGCCCATTGCTAAAGTTTTAGGAAATTTGTGAGCCTCATAATCAGCGATGGTGAGAGCGTTTACACATGGAAATTGGTAGAGCACTGCACTGCAGTCCCTGAGGTCCCGAGTTCAATTCCCAGCACCACAAAAATGGGAGAAGGACCTGGCAATCCACTCCCAAGGCAATCCCGAAACAGTCAGCCATTGAAAACCTTATAAGGGTCACTATGAGTTGGATACCGACTCGATTGCACCTAACAACAACAACAACAACACGTCAGGGATTGTTTGGCTGTTTCTTTCTCTTCCCCAGAGCTTTATTTAATGGACTGGTCATTAAACACTGACCAGCCCACCAGCAGGTTTATGGAGATGCCCAGAACTAGGCCATTCTTCTGGTCTCTCTCTACCTCCACACAAGGGCCCCACAATACAACACACATTGCTTTCCCAAACGTATCCTCCCAAAATGTCGAAGGAATGGAATTATTATGCAATACCACAAATGACACATGTTAGAAGTCATTGGCCATCTAAAGAAACCCAAAGTGAAACTTTTAAAAGAAACTGCATGTCAAAAAAATGTGGTTGGTTTATATTTAGCTACTAAAATGCAGATAACAAGAGTACCTCTTTCATACAGTTGTTGAGGGGATTAGGTAGGGTTCTATATGTAAGGCACATGGGGAAGTGCCTGGCACAAGCTCACCTAGAGTAGGCCTTACCCAAGTCCAGGTCCATGCCATCTGTGGGATGCCTGGTTTACACAAAGGAATTTTCTGGTGCTGTTGAAACTTTTGGTGCATTTTAGCTCTATTGAATTAACTAAAATGATTTCTTTAGTTAACAGTGTTCCTCAAAGGCTTTTAGATGTGGGATCTTAACTGCTGGAAGAAGGGCAGAACAAACATCATGTTGTTGGAGCCAGGAGAAATACTATACATAGTCTCTCTCTATTTATTTTTGGCAGTGCTGGGGAGGAGTCTAGGGCCTTGTGAATGACAGGCAGCTGCTCTGCCTCTGAGCTAAATCCACAGCTCCATGCTTCTTTTTGCCCTCTGTCAGTATTGAGACTTTTAATGAAAAACTTTAGTTTTTTCCTCTTGTCTCCTTAGGTTTCCTAAGTGCATTAGGGTACTCTGAGCAAGTTACACACGGAATCCCTTGTTCTAGAAGAAGACACAAAAGGCGGAAGGGGACTGCCTTGTCTCTCAGGGACTATTCATCCCATTTTTTAAATTTAGAGTCTCTTCACTGACAGAACCCTCCAGTCTTTATAAGGAAAAAGATTATATTTTATTCTTGGTTCTTTTAAATTATTTTTATGTAGTAGAAGGATTTCTTTTGTCCCTACTAAAGATATTTTTTTCTTATGCATATATACATATATTTGATTACATTTGTGCCATTTTTGTAGTTCTTCTTGATGGAATTGTGCCGGGAGCCAAGACCATAAGTAACCTTTTACAAGATACCCTGATGGAAAGGTACAGGGTGTGGTGAAAATAGCAGATGTTGAGTCACAGGGCATTGTGACCTTTGAACTGAGATTACCATCTGATAGCGGTTGTCAGGGTTACAGGAAGAACTGAAGACTTCTGGAAAGTCCCTGACCCTTGTGACATTTTGGTACCTCCCCCTCCCATGCATATATAAGCTACAGCAAAAAATTAAAGACTTTGGAGCTTGATCAGACAGCCTGACTTGCTCCTGTCCTTCGCATCTCTTGTCTCTCCTATTCGTTTGCCCCCTACTCTAGGTCCCTGTTGAAAGACCCAGCGGGTCGGGGCAGAATTGTAAATGGCATTTTTAAGTGAATATCAACTCCCCTTGTCATTGCTGGTATGTAAGAGTGCAAAAGCTTTTGTATTTTGATTGTATATCCTGCTACCTTACTAAGCTCACTTATTAGTCTTTTTTTAAGATTCTTTGGAATTTTCTACATTAGCAGTTTTGTCATTTGCAAATAAAGTCAGTCTTATTACTTGCTTTGTGATCTGTATATCTTTAATTCCTTTTTCTTGTCTCATTGCATTAGCTAGAACCTTGAACAGGAGTGGTATGAAAAGATGTCTTTGTCTCATTACAAACCTTCCATAGTTTTTTTTGTCTATACACATTTCTTAGATTAAGGAATTGCCTTATATTTCTCATCTTTTGGGACTCCTAGAATAGAAATGGTTGCTTTTAGTCTGATCTACAGAGAGATTTGGTTTATGGTCATTCCTCTCTGACTTGGGAAGTGATGGAAGGAAAGAAGTAAATTTAGTTCTTGAATCTTATGGGGAGAAGTATCTGAGTCAGCCTCCCACCTCATCATAAAGCTGGGGATGTCTACCAGCTGCCTTTGGGAACAAGGCAGTATGAGGTGGAGTGAACAACTGTCTTAGATTAGATCTGAAGAGCTGCTGCTACTTCTCTGTGTGACCTTGGATGACTCACAAAACCTCCTTTCTAAAATTGTTGTTGTTATTGTTAGGTGCCGTTTAGTCGGTATCCGACTCATAGTGACCTTACATACAACAGGTGAAACACTATTGTCAGTGCTTCTCTGCTGTTCATAGGGTTTTCAATGGCTGATTGTTTTTTGGGAGGGGGTTGCCAGGTCCTTCTCCCAAGCCTACAGCACATAGTGTTCCCAGGTGGTCTCCCATCCAGGTACTAACCAGGCCCGACCCTGCTTAGCTTCCGAGATCTGACGGGATCACGGGATCGGAGGCCACAGGGCTACGGCTTTTCTAAAATTAGCACCATAATTGCCTTATTGGGCTGTGAAGATAGGCTGAGGTGGCAAAATTCTAAAATATGCTACAAATCTAAATGATCTTCTTGATGATAAGCTTTTGGAGGACAGGATCCAAGTCAGTTCGTTTTTGAATTCCCTAAGTAATCTGAGGCACAGCAAATGCTTAATAGGTATCTAACTCTTGTATCATTACCTATATCACTCCTCCAGGACCTCACAGGTTGCCTTTGGGCTGTGTGTATGTGTTGTGGGGGGCACTGCATGGCATGTGCTACTACAAGGGCCATCAGAATTGGGTGCTGTGACTTCAAGAGAAGAGCCCCCACGGCTCCCTGACAAATCATTGGATTTTCTGGGTGGCTAAATTATGTGATTCAGGAAAAGCTCTGTGCAAACTGTCGGCTCAGGTAAAGGATCAATAGATGCCGATTTTTATAGAGAATTCGAGAAGCAAAGCCGTGGGGGGTTTGGTTTATTTGCTTGGTGTTTTTTTGGTATTCTTCTTGAGGAAATGTCGGTGTTTGCTGATGGCTGATAACACGAGCCGGCTGGAGGGGAAGTGTGGCCCAATGCAACATTTGATCTGGTAATTCCTTCTCTGAGCATCACCTCCTCCACTAGGTGACACTGTTTACTCATCTATGTTACTCCACTTAAAACTACACAAACCTTAATTCAAAAGTCCTGTGTTTTGTTTGGGGCACTGGTTGGGGTGGGGTGGGGCGTGCATTGGGAAAGAAAATATAAGTGAACTGCCAATAACCAATCTTGAGGTATGATTAGGGCTAATTGTCACCTGTGGTTGTATGTTACTTCATGGGCTCATGTCAAACTATTGTAAACTGACCTTAAGAGCAACATGCAATTACTTTCCACTTGTGTACCAAGAATGAAGGAAAACATAGACTTCTCCCGCAGCTGCCCCCTACACATCTTCACCAAAGCAAAAGACAGAGTAAGATGTGGCTTGGAATGCAGAGTTGGGTGGATGCTCTTGCATGTTGGCATTTCTCCCTCAGTCTGTCATGGTTATTCATGAAGCCTGAGGCAGCTGAATGCGCAGTGGAAGCAGCTTCCAGGCTAAGCTTAGATGGGGCCTTCAAGTTTTATCAAAGTGGCCACCAAGATGAACCTCCCGCGTGGGGGCGGTGCTTGT
The DNA here is from genome assembly GCA_007922755.1 of Pedetes capensis. Lineage (NCBI taxonomy): Eukaryota > Metazoa > Chordata > Mammalia > Rodentia > Pedetidae > Pedetes > Pedetes capensis. The sequence goes on from VMDO01002203.1 coordinate 158,228, forward strand.
TGGAGCCTCCCTTGTTTCCTGGGGCAGCAGCCATGACCCTGTTTCTGCCTTGCTACCGTTTGTCTGGATGCTACCCTGTTGAAATGTGATGATTCCTAAAGGGCACAGGGAACGTTTGGTTAGAGAAACACATGTGAAGTGAGTTTCTACCATCACCTTTCTAACCTGCTGACCCACAGGAAGCGAGTCAACCCCATCAAACCAGGGGATCCAGGAATCAAGGATGTCATCCATCTGCCTGCCATCACTTTTTGGTTGTCCGTGGTAACTTTAAATTTAACTTATTTATGCCGTTTCTGTTTATAACCTTAGTCTTTTTTTTTTTTTTCCCTCAGAAGTGACACAAGTACAATTATCTAACAAATATTTTCCAATTCAGAATTTTCCTAAAGCCTCCCTGGCCTCCCTTGCTAATGAGCTCCAATTTTCTTTGCTTTTCTGTATGTCTACCAGCACGCACCACCTTGAGCTGGTATGTGATAAACAGCTAAATATAGTCACAGTTTTGGCAGCTAACTTTTGGAAGACTGTCACAAGGCCCCCTAAAACAGGAATTAAACAGATTTAAAATGCACACGCAAACTCTTTTGTGCTCGGGAAGAGAGAACGTTTTCATATGTTGTGAGCAGCCATTTCTTCTATATACGCATGGCCTGCTTTATTTAAGTAACCACCGTAATAACTTTAATGATTGTTAGCAGAAGCACTGTTAAGTACTCAGCACCCCTCTCTGAAGTGGGGCCTCTTCCAGAAAACTCTGTATGTGAAACCAACCCTGAATAATCTATAGCTGAATGAGGAGGTCTGGGGAGCCAACCAGACGATAGCATTCTCTGCTGTAGACACACGGACGGTAGTGGCTGAAAGGTGCTTTTTGTTGTTTGATTCAGTGTTGAGCACCTGTGACATCTGGGGTTCGTTCACTCAACCTCCACCACGCAGGGTCCTCTGAGGAAGAAACAGAGCAGAAAAAGGGAGGGAAGGAGGGGGTAGAGAGAGAGAGAGAGAGGGAGACAGAGAAAGACAGAAGGGGAAGGAGGAGAGAGCGGGAGAATTCAGGCCTGGCCTCAGCACATTTGAATCCTAGCTTGTGTGTGGGGGGGTGGGGGCGGGGTGGAATCCTCCCAAGCGCACCTGAGTGGGTCAAATTGTCTCATGTTTTCACAAATCAGACAAATGTTCCTAGGAGGTAGGTGGAGGCTACCAGACCCATTTATGATGTACCCTGAATTTAAAGCCAGGACTCTAGAGGGGCAGGCTGCTGTGAGTTCGTTTAATCTTGGACTTTGAATGCTATCTTGACCTACGGGGCTCAGGATTTAATATAATGCTTTCATCTAAACAGTCAATGTGCTACTTAGGATAGCTATGATACTTATTAGGGACACTGAGAATAAAGAAATTGTTTTAAAGGACCTGGGCTGTTGGGCTTTTCTTCAGGGAAAAGAAAAATTGATTATGGTTCATAGATATGTTGCTTTCACCAAATTCCAGCTAGGTAACTATGCTCCATTTGTTAGTGAAAATGCAACTGTGTGGCTTCCAAGAGGAAGGTTTGACTTAGTATGTTGTATTGGAGAGCTAGAGAGGCTTGGTGGTCTTTCCCACTTCTGGGAGGAACCCAGGGTAGAGCAGGCTGGCCTTCAACTCACTATGTAGCCTAGGCTGGCCTCAAACTTGGAATCCGCTTGCCTCAGCCTGACATGTTGGGATTACAGGCATGCACCACCATATCCAGCTTGCCCTAAAACTCATTTTTATCCTTGGCTCCTGTTTACTACTACAGGACCAGTTTGGATATCATCATCTTCAAGAAGTTCTCTCTGCTGGGCACATTGGCGCACACCTGTAATCCCAGCGGCTTGGGAGGCAGAGGCAGGAGGATGGAAAGTTCAAGACCAGAGGCAGTCTGCCTAATTTAGTGAGACCCTGTCTCAAAAAAAAAAAAAAAAAGTTAAAAAAAAATGGGCTGGGGGTGCAGCTCAGTGGCCCAGCACTCGCAGAACATGCAAGCGTGAGGCCCTGGGTTCAACCCCCAGTACCAAAAAAAAAAAGTTCTCTCTGTTTCCAGTGAGATTGATTTTGATATTTTTTTTCACTTTGTACCTCTTTGGCGGGTAGGCATTTCTGTGTGCAGCCTCTTTCTTACAACTGTAAGCTCTGAGGAGTTGAGGATTAGACAGTCTGCGTCTGCCTCAGCACAGCATCATGTACAGAATCTGTGGTCATAAATATTTTTTTGAGCAAATGAATGGGATTAAAAAATCCACATCCTAGCCAGGAATGGTGGCACACACCTGTAATCCCAGCACTGAGGAGGCTGAGACAGGATGACCACTACAAGTTCAAGGCCAGCCTGGACTACACAGTGAGTTCCAGGCCAGCCAGGGCTACACAACAAGATTCTGCCTCAAAAAAATCAAAACAACAAAACAAGACCAAAAGCTCATCCTTCTTGCTGGACAAGTTTACGTAGTTGTGTCTTGTTGGGTTTGCTCTGGCCCAGCTAAGGTCTTGGAGCCTTGCCCTCGACATGGCTAATGTCCGAGGGCCCTCGGGGTTAGGGTAAGAGCTGGTCAGTGGCACCAACAGAAGGACTTGGGGAGCCTTCTTTGTATAAAAACGGAACAAGGGTTTTATTTAACTGCTCCTGTAAAGCAGAACAGGAACAAGCCAAGGGATGTTGTTGACTCCAATGGTCTATGTTGGTCTTGACTCTTGCAGCTCGCCTTCTCTCTCTCCTCCCCAGGCAGGGGGAGAAATTGGAGAGCTCTTCATGGCTTGTTTGAATCCTTTGCCTCTTCGGGGGCCCTGGTCTTGATTGCAGTATTGCTTTTAGGTCTTGTTGATTGAAGGTCTAATGTAGTGTTGAAGAGGTGAGTCTCTGGAGTAGGGTGTGGTGTAGGATCAATGCGGTCAGGAAGCCCAGTGGAGACAAGAGGCTGTGGAAGGTGGTCAGTGGGCTCTGATGATCAGTGATGATGATGATTCAGAGACTGTCTCTCCCCCACAGGGCCAGTGAGTGCTGCTTATATACCCCTTAGGAGGGGGTGTGGACTGGGGAGTGGCCAATCAGGGCAGGGCTTGTGACAGGTATGACAGTTTACCTGCCTTACCTGCCAGATGAGGTAGTTATGCAAAGGAGGACTTGGAGAAGTGCACTTTTGATAGGGGGGTTAAGAATGGGCCGAGCCAATCATCCATGCTCCCTTATTGACCAGTTGGGTGGCTTGGGGTGGCTAATCAAAGTGGAGGTGGTCACTTTAGAACTGGATTGGTCAGGGGCCATCTTGGGTTACTCAGTGTGAGGGGTAGGAGTGAAGGACCAGGATGTAGGGCAAGGGTCACTGGGCACCATTCAGCCCTAGAGGATAGATGTCAGTCCTCCAGGTGAGCTAGATGGATCTTATCCCTATCATGTTTCCTCACTATCCCCTGGGGCTCCCATGCCCTCAAGGATAGATGTTGGTCCTCCAGGTGGGCCAGATGGGCCCCTGTGACTGGAGTCCTCTCTAGGATCCCCAATGGTGTCTAAGAGCAAATGCCTACATCCATACCACTGTGGCATCTGATCCCATGAGATCTGGGAAGCTAAGCAGGGTCAGGCCTGGTTAGTACTTGGATGGGAGACTGCCTAGGAACACCAGGTGCTGTAGGCTTGGGAGATGGACCCACAACCCACTCCCAAAAAACAATCAGCCATTGAAAACCCTATGGATAGCAGAGAAGCACTAGCAATACTGTTTCGCCTATTGTACATAGGGCCACTGTGAGTTGGATACCAACTTGAAGGCACCTAACAACAATGAGTAGACCATGTAAAACCACAGTATCAAAGACTAAAGTCATTAGAAATATATGTCTTTATGTAGGTTTTGCCCCCTGATCTTATTCAGGATTTTGCATTCTTGAAGAGGTGCTTGGCATCCAGTGGGTGCTCAGAGCCGACTGGATTCAAAATCACAACAAATGAGGCTCCACAAGGAGGCAAGAAGTTTTTAATGAAACTTTTTTGAACTTTATGAGTTGGAGAACAATTTTCCCACATTTAAACAGAAGCCTGAAAGTTTAAAAGGCACATGAAATCATTTGTATTCTTGGTGCCTGTGGATATATGGGCCATTACCTGTGAAGGATGAGAAACCTGTCTGAGTGTAATAGGAACAAGATTTTTGAGCACTTGTTGGCTGTCTGGCACTCTGCTTATCAGTTTGTACATTGATTCATTTGGCGTCCACATGATTGTTATTCCCATTTATAGATAAGAAAACTGAGCATTGGAAAATTTAATAATGTCTTCAGAGACATGCAGGTAGTAACTGGACAGAACTAGGCAGAACTAGGATTTGAACCCAGGTTGACTAACTCCAGTGCATATACCATACTGCCTCTGCAATTGTGAAAAGTTATGTCCTTCTAGAAAATATCACATACTATCTATCCCTCAGGCACTGGTAGAAATGAAAGTTCTAGTGTGGTCCAGGGCTGGGATTTAGCTCAGTTGGTAAAGTGTCACTCTGCAGTCTCTGAGGCCATGAGTTCTATTCCCAGCACCACAAAAAACAGGAGAAGGACATGGCAATCCATCCTGAGGCAATCCTGAAACAATCAGCCATTGAAAACCCTATAAGGGTCGCTATGAGTTGGACACGACTTGACGGCATCTAACAACAACAACAAGGTAGCCCAAACCTTCTTTTCTCTGTGTCCCCATTTTACAGGTAAAGGAATTGAGGCCCAGAGAGGTTAAGTGACTTAGCCAGGATTACAAAACTAGTGAGCTACATGGCTGGACCTCACACTCCAGGAGGCTCCTGTTAGGAGATGGTGTATCCACACATTTGTATGCATACGAATTTGGCCACTGTCCCTTAAACATAAGCCTTCTGTGGGATGAGAGCCAGAGGCGGTTAGTAGACCCTAGCATGGCATCAGTGCTGTCTGTTTACCACCTCTTTTCATGCATTGGTTAATCCAGTGGTACGCCATCTTGCACCCATGTGATGTATTTCCTTTAAGCTTTGTGAGTCTCTAACCAAGCCATCCAAGGGTGCTAAAGTTGGCCACTCATGCACTGGACACTGAGGCCTTTTCTCCGCCGTGGCCAACTTTGACGTCTCTCAGGGAGTGAGGTGCTGGCCGGGGTGCTAGCTGGGTGTGGTTATCTGTGGGATGCCGTTTAGAGGCATCTCTATTGATAGGGTGCACAGGTTTCTCGGGTATCCACAGTGAAGGAGCTCTTAGAGTTACAGCACTTCCTTAGCAATGTCAACATGGTGGCCACAAAAGAAAACAGATGAGCAGCAACAGCTGCAATAGCAAGCCTGCAAAGCCTTATGAACAGAAGTGGAAGGATCAGTAGCTGAGGGATAGATCTCGGGCAAACATCGCTGCCTTCCTCCTGGGGCTGTTGATGGCCCACTGTGCTTCACCAGGCAGATGTTAGATGTTGAGACAGGATGTGAAACCAGAAACAACCCTTCCTCTTAGGGCCAGGTGATTGCGGAAAGCTACTTAGTCCACTCGGACCTCGTTTCTACATACACACACAGCACCTGTGGAGGTCAGTGAGACTGCATGGTGCATCTGAGAGCTCACTGTGAATCCGGTCCTGTTTCCTCCCCAGTTCACCAATCCTGACCAATGGGTATGTGCAGGAGGGTCACAGGGAAACGACAATGCGCATTCTGGGAGAGTAGACAAATTCAGTTACGTCTATACTCACATTTTAAATCAGCTTTACAATAAGGGTGACTCTGGGTGAGTAGGACAAAGGCCAGGGTGTTTCTTTTATTGTGGGAAGTGGGAGGCAGGAGAAGAATAAGCAGCCAACCAAGGTGAAGGCCATACATTGGGAGTGGTGGGGAAGAGGAAGAAGAGGTGGGTTAGGTCAAACATTTCTCATGTCATGGTTTGACAAGGGCTGTCCTTCAGTAGGTGTCTGGGTTATCTCAGGTGGTCTATCTCAGTCACTGGGCTTTCCAGCTGTTATTATTGAAATTATTCACGACTCAGCAACTTTTACATCAAGCAATTATCAGATAATAGAGCCCGGTACCCCCATAGCAGGAACATTGAGGGGACCTCTATATTTCCAATTGTGCTCCCTAGGCCTTGGACTCTGCCTGGTGAGGTGAGGTTTTTTTCAACTTTGGAGAGAAGTAAATCCAAACTATTAGGGTGATTTTACCATTACATATAGGCTAACTCCCAACCTCAGACAGATACAATCAACAGGTAATAGTAATCATGATGGCACTCACTCTGTATTTTATAACTTTTGCCAAAGGATCAAATCAGGGTTTATGCATTCTTAGGACTTAAAGGCAACTTAAAACATTTTCTACCTTGTACATGTTTAGAAATTTCGAAACAAAAATGAAGTTTTCCTGCCTCCGTATGGAGATTGTCAGTGTGACTTGAATATTTGCTTGGTCTTTGGCATACATTCCTACCACATGGCTAGCCCCATTGGTATTAATTCTCCCCTAATTAAACATGATGAATGGCTTATTGCAATACTTCCTGTGTGTGACTCTTTGTGTCCCATTTACATGTGCATTACCATCACTTCCCATTGTCCTTTGGCACAGGGTGATCATTTGGTTAGTGTTTGTTAAATGAATGAAAAAAATATTTGAAAGAAAGATGACTTTTGCTTTTAATTTACTCTATGGGTTGTTGTTGGTAGGTGCTCTGGAGTTGGGACCAACTCATAGTGACCTGTGTACAGCAGAACAAAACACTACCTGACACTGTGCCATGCTCAGCACTATGTCAGTGCTTCTCTGCTATTCGTAGGGTTTTCAATGGCTGCTTGTTTCAGGAATGGGCTGCCAGGTCCTTCTCCCATTTTTGCGGTGCTGGGGATGGAACCCAGGGTCTCAGAGAGTTCAGAGTAGGCACTCTACCAAGTGAGCTAAGCCCCAGCCCCACTCTGTTGGGATGTCTCCTTTTTAGTTAGAATGATTCAGGTTCTTTAATGCTTCATGAGGAATCTGCTTTCTTTTTCAGCACTCAAACTTTTTGGTTGTCTCTTTACTCGATCCTAAGTTTTGTATATTCCTCTTTGATTTGAATGGGAAAAGGACCTGGCAGCCCACTGCAGAAACAATTCCCAAAACAATCAGCCATGGAAAATCCTATGACTAGCAGAGAAGCTCTAACATAGTTCCAGGCATGGCACACTGTCAGGGAATATTTCATTCTGTTGTACATTGGGTATCTATGAGTTGGACCTGACTCAGTGGCCCCTAACAACAACAGCTTTGATTTGAAGTCCAGAACTGGAGGTCAGTGAGAGACTTCACTTCAGGTAAAAATTCTGGGATTCTTTTTCAATTCTAGACCAGGTAAAATGCTTCACTTTAAAAGTGTGTGACTGTCCCTGATTCCAGTCTAGCCTGTGGAAGGCTTTGGGCCTTGAAAAGTCTGATTTGCTAGAGATTGAAGGAATTATTGTGGAGTGGTTTTGTTCTTTTGATTTTGGTCTTGTCACTTTGTTTCGATGTGATGATGTATAATGTGGTTAAGGCAAGAATTTTTATGTCTTAGAAATACTCAAGTATTTGCAGATGAAAGATTATGACATGTAGGGTCTTCTTCAAAAATATCATCAGGAAAGGAAGGAGGGAAATTAAGGCAGAAGAGATGAAACAAGATGTGTGGATAATTGTTAAAGCTAAGTCAGTTCTTCTATGCTACTTTGGCAAATGAATATTTTCTCGTAATAGAAACTGAAGAAAAGTGTGTCTAGACCAACTTACTCATTCCAGATGAGAAAAGTTAAGACTCAGAGAGGGAAACGTCATGCCTCATGTCACAGAGCCAAATAATGGAGAACCTGGACACAAAGACAAGTCTTTCTTCTTCCGCTCATGCGCTCTTTTGTAGTACTCCCCCACCCCCATCCTGTTCCCCTAGCTCTTTGCACTCTCTCTGTGGATTTTGTTCATGCCACCATCGTCCTGCAAGGCCATTTGTGATTCTAGTCTATTCCAAACTAACTTAGTTCACCATGCCCTGTAATTTTAATAAGCACAAAGATGGGTAACTGTCAAAACCGAAAAACAATGTTGGTTAAACTCTTTGCTCTATCACATTCTTAGGGACTAAAGTAAAGGATCAGAGGGGAAAACAATAGACAAATACTTATGCAAGGAATTTCAACTACTGAACAGTTACTAATACATCTAAACTTTTAAACAAGAAATTGCACACTACAAGAGAATCTAATGAATGTCCCAGAAGTAATTTCTGATTTAAGTGTGCAGCAAAATAATAAAATGCTTTGATGGGACTCTGGCCTGCGGAGTCTCTGAAATATATCCAGCATTTTACCAGGTAGTCAAAGCCCAGAGTGGCCTCGAGTTGAGAGCATCTGTTTCATCAGAAGCCAAGACCACCTTAGGAATTCACCTGTGCCCAGAACGCTCAGGGTTACCTGCTCTTATCCATGACTCTCTCAGAAGAGAAAGAGCAAGGCTCTCTTCATTTGGAGAAAGGGACTAGGGGTGGTTCTAAGGAGAGGAGGGAATGGAGAATTCCCTTTGTGACTTGGTGGGTGTCGGTGGGGGAGGAAGGAGTTGGGGAGTTAACTCATTCAGGAGAGACCTGAAGGGAAATGCCACAAAATAGCTATGAGCGCACTGAGTGGAGCAGCTGGAAGGCAGGCTTGTCAGTAGGATGCCTTCAGCCAGCTGATTTACTCAGTGGAGGGGAGGTGTATCAGGGAGACCTGACATGGAAGCTCCCTTCTGCTCGGAGCCAGGAGGATCACAGGTTCAATGGCTCTGTAAACCAGTGAGCGCCATGAGGCACTGGAGGCACCAAGAGAGGGATTTCTAAAAGAATATGGAATTTAAGCAGCTCTCACTTCCTTAAATAGATATCAAGGCATTTTGAGATCAGTTTCAAGGCACATCCTCTAAGTGATTTGTACTTTACAGGTAAAACATTAGTACTTTGCCCAGGTTTTCTCCCAGTCAAAATTAATTTTCTTCCTTCATAAGATGCATGTCATCCTCATAACATTGTTCTCCCCTCTCCCTATACTTTTTTGATGGTGTCCTCCAATTCTTGGGGGATTTATAACTTTTAAAGTGGTTGGTACTAACTGTGGGTTTCAATTTTAAACAAGTTTCTCAGTGAGAACCAGTTAGACATGAAAGCATGCTTCCAAGTGAATTGTGTATTCATTTAAAGTTCAGGAAAAAAATAAATAAGTAAACACAAACCCTGCCCACTCCCACCCAGGATGTAACTCCAGGTCGCCACCCTGACAACACTGTGCTTTTGAGCTTTTGACTGGATTGGCTTCTGAGGTTAAGGGAAGGGTGCGGCAGATGTTGGAAGGCAGTTGGGGGAGGGGTGGGGCACAAAGATGAAGAGGCTGCCAGATGTTGAGCAGGAGGGTGGGGTGTGGGGATGAAAGCCTGCCAGATGTCCGCAGTGCAGCCCGTTGGGCACCTGTTTCCCATGATCCCCAGGAGCTGATTTATATCACATCAGTAAGATGGCATAAAGGAACTCCCTCCCCAGGAAATACAGAATCCAGGGCTCCAGTGGTGAGTTTCTGCTTTTTTTTTTTTTTTTGCCTCAAATCATATCTTTTTAAAAATTCAAGCTGAGAGTTATGTGAATGAAAATACACATTTTTAAATAAAAGGGGTGTGTGTGTGTTACACTTAAATCTGTTGTTCTAAATTATGAAGACAATCACCTTTTATTTTCTATTTATTTTATCTTTCCAATGAGGAATGATTTGCTTTTCTCTCTCTCCACAATGGTTTTAATAGATTTATTCATCAGGTTTTCTAAATTTAGACACCAAACTGATGTTTTTCTCCCACTGCCTAATTTTATTCTTAGCAGCACTTACATAAAGCCAGGCAGTGAGAGATATGGCAAAATTACCAACTTGCTGTGACCTGGAATGCACTGATGGAATAAAATAACAATAATGAAGACTGATGGACCAGAGAGATGTAAGATCAAGTGGTCCTAATGAAACCTGTTTGGTGCTTTGGGTCCTTTTCCACAACACTTGTGGCCACAGGCTGCCTGTGGTTTTTAGTAGTCTAGGTTTTCTTATGCTGTCTGGCTTAGATTCTGTTCTTAGGCTAGTTGATGAGCCACACAAAAGAAAATACGTGAATCTTCTCATTTCCGTGGATTTTAGGCAACCTGAGTGTTTTCTATAACTAGGCTTGACTACAACATGTAAAATTCCTCTATGATCTTCTTTGAAAGGCTTAGAAATATGGTCTTTGAGAAATCACAGGGCGGCTCAAGAGATGGGAAGATTGAGAGAGAAGTTCCATTGGTGCCAATGGCATCGCAGTCTTCAGAACCCCAGCTTGGTCCTTCCCTGGGGCCCCCACCTGGCAATGCTGACCATGGCTCCTGGGAAGGCACTCACCCATGCAGTGCATAGCTATAGAGCACCTAGTAGGTAGCCTTCAGCTAGTTCTGGGCGGACAGTGGTGAAAGACATCTCTTCCTTGCTGGAACTCCCAGTGTACTGCGGAAGACAGATGTTGAGAAGATAATTGTTGAAAAAATTGTAGCGCATAAGTGCTCTTGGGGACAAGAACCATAGTGGGGACTTTGATAAATGTCATCAGATAACCACAGAATGCATTGCTTTATGATCTGGCAAATCGATCCCTCCTTTAGGTCCTCGTTGCTTGGTTAGGTGAGCCTACTTCAAAATGTGATGGTGTGCAAGCATTTTGTCAGGCAGTTCTTTCTTATCTACCACCAAGAAAACAAGAGAAGGTGTTTTTAATAGTGACATAAAAATGGTACATAGTGCTGGGGTACCAAGGGATGTTGTGATACATTGATACATTATGTGATATTCAAGTCAGGGCAAGCATATCTATCTCGGCAAACATTTATCATTTGTCATAAAAACATTCAAAATCAAAGCCAGGCGTGGTGGTGCACGCCTGTAATAGCAGCGGCTTTGGAGGCAGAGGCGGGAGGATCACAAGTTCGAGACCAGAGGCAGTCTGTGTAACTTAGTGATACCCTGTCTCAAAAAGTAAAAAAATGGGCTGGGGTGCAGCTCAGTGGTCCAGCACTTGCAGAACATGCAAGTGCAAGGCCCTAGGGTCAAACCCCGGTACTGCAAACAAATGAACAAACAAACAAAAAACCAAAAAAATTCAAAATTGTTTCTTCCAGGGTTTTGGAAATGTGTAGAACATTATTGTGATTTATGTCATCCTAGGGAGTAGGACCTGGCGAGCCACTCCCGAAACAACTAGCCATTGAAAACCTTATGGATAGCAAAGAGACACTGTCAGATATAGTGCCGGAAAATGAGGCCCCCAGGTTGGAAGGCACGCAAAAGACTACTGGGGAAGAGTTGCCTCCTCCAAATAGAGTCTACTGTGATGACAGAAATGGAGTAAAGCCCCAGGGTGCTCAACTTGCTGATGTGGCAGCACTTAAAATGAGGAGAAACAACTGTAAACATCCATTAATAATTGGAACATGGAATGTACATAGTATGAATCTAGGCAAATTAGAAATTGTTAAAAGAGAAATGGAGTCCATAAACATTGAAATTCTAGGCATTAGTGAGCTAAAATGGACCGGCATAAGCCATTTTGAGTCAGACAATTATATGGTCTACTATGCTGGGAATGATAAACTAAAGAGAAATGGGGTTGCATTCATCACCAAAAAAGACATTTCAAGATCTGTCCTGAAATACAATGTTGTCAGTGATAGAATAATATCCATATGTCTACAAGGAAGGCCAGTTAATATGACTATTATTCAAATTTATGCACCCACCACTAAGGCCACAAATGAAGAAAGGGAAGACTTCTATCAGCTTCTACAATCTGAAATAGATCAAACATGCAATCAAGACATACTGATAATCACTGGTGACTGGAATGCAAAGGCTGGAAACAAAGAAGAAGGCTCAGTAGCTGGAAAATGTGGTCTTGGTGACAGAAACGAAGCTGGAGATCACATGATAGAATTTTATCAGACCAGTGACCTTTTCATTGCAAATACATTTTTTCAACCTCATAAACGGAGACTATACACATGGACTTCACCAGACGGAACATACAGGAATCAAATTGACTACATATGTGGAAAGAGACAATGGAAAAGCTCTGTACAAAATGTCAAAACAAGACCAGGTGCTGACTGTGGATCAGACCATCAACTTCTCATATGCAAGTTCAAACTGAAGCTGAAGAAAATCAGAACAAGTATACAAGAGCCACGGTATGACCTTGAGTATATCCCACCTGAGTTCAGAGACCACCTCAAAAATAGGTTTAGTACATTAGACACAAATGACAGGAGACCAGAAGAGTTGTGGCATGACATAAAATATATCATTCCAGAAGGAAGCAAAAAGTTCTTAAAAAGACAAGAAAAAAAGAAAAGTCCAAATTATATGTCAAAAGAGATAGTAGAACTTGCCCTTGAATGTCAAGCAGCTAAACTAAAAGGAAGACATGATGAAGTTAAGGAACTAAACAGAAGATTTCAGAAGGCAGCTCGAGAAGACAAAAACAAATATTATAATGGCATGTGCAAGGAGCTGGAGGCAGAAAACCAAAAGGGAAGAACACACTCTGTGTTTCTTAAGCCTAAGGAAGTGAAGAAAAAATTCAAGCCTCGAGTGGCAGTAGTGAAAGATTCTACAGGGAAAATATTAAATGATGCAGGAAACATCAAAAGAAGATGGGAAGAATACACAGAGTCATTATACAAGAAAGAATTTGTAGATGACCAACCATTCCAAGAGGTTGCATATGAAGAGGAACCAACGGTGTTGAAGGATGAAGTGGAAGCTGCCTTGAAAGAATTGGCGAAACACAAAGCTCCAGGAATTGATGGGATACCAATAGAGATGTTTCAACAAACAGATGCAGCACTGGAGGTGTTAACATGTTTATGCCAACAGGTTTGGAAAATAGCTACTTGGCCAACTGGCTGGAAGAGATTCATATTTGTGCCTATTCCCAAAAAAGGGGATCCAACTGAATGTGCAAACTATCAGACAATATCATTAATATCGCATACAAGCAAAATTCTATTAAAGATCATTCAGAAGCGACTGCAGCAGTATATAGACAGGGAGTTACTGGAAAATCAAGTGGGATTCAGAAGAGGGCGGGGAACTAGGGACATCATTGCTGATGTCAGGTGGATATTAGCTGAAAGCAGAGAATATCAAAAAGATGTCTATCTATGTTTTATTGATTATGCCAAAGCATTTGATTGTGTGGATCATAACAAATCATGGATAACACTTCAGAAAATGGGAATACCAGAACACCTAATTGTGCTCATGAGAAATCTGTACATGAACCAGGAGGCAGTTGTTTGAAAAGAACAAGGAAATACTGGGTGGTTTAAAGTTGAGAAAGGAGTGCGTCAGGGCTGTATAGTTTCATCCTATCTCTTCAATTTATACGCTGAGCAAATAATCCGAGAAGCTGGACTTTATGAGGAAGAACGTGGCATCAAGATTGGACGAAGACTCATTAACAACCTGCATTATGCAGATGACACAACTCTGCTTGCTGAAAGTGAAGAGGATTTAAAACATTTACTGGTGAAGATCAAAGATCATAGCCTTCAATATGGGTTATGACTAAACATCAACAAAACAAAAATCCTTATGACTGGGTCAGCATGCAACTTCACACTAAATGGAGAAAAGATTGAGGTTGTCCAAGATTTTGTTTTGCTTGGCTCTATAATCAACACCCGTGGAAGCAGCAGTCAAGAAATCAAAAGACACATTGCTCTAGGAAAAGCTGTGGCAAAAGATCTCTTTAGAGTATTGAAAAGCAAAGATGTCACATTGAAGACGAAGGTGCATCTGACTCATGCCATGGTATTTTCAGTGGCATTATATGGTTGTGAAAGCTGGACATTGAACAAGAGAGACAGAAAAATAATTGATGCTTTTGAATTGTGGTGCTGGAGACATCTATTGAATATACCATGGACTACCAAGAGAACCAACAAATCTGTCCTAGAAGAAGTGCAACCAGAGTGCTCCTTGGAAGCAAGAATGGCCAGACTGCGTCTTACATATTTTGGACATGTAGTCAGGAGAGATCAATCCCTGGAGAAGGACATCATGTTAGGGAGAGTGGCAGGTCAGTGCAAAAGAGGAAAATCCTCCACGAGATGGATCGACACAGTGTCTACAACAATGGGCTTAAACATAAATAAGATCGTTTGCCTGGCACAGAATCGGCAATTGTTTCAATCTGCTGTACATAGGGTCACTATGAGTCAGACTCAACTCGAGGGCACCTAACAACAACAACAGTGTGCAGTGCTGCTGCTGCTGTTAGATGTGGTCGAGTCCCGCTGTACAGCGGAATGAGAGGGGCACCGTATATGCCAGTCCTTCTCTGCTATGCATACTGTTTTCAATGGCTGGTTGTTTCGGGAGTGGGCTGCAGGGTCTTTCTCCCATGTTTGTGGTGCTGGGGATGGAACCCAGGGCCTCAGAGTATGCAGAACTGCACTCTCTCAACTGAGCTATATCCCAGCTCACTGTGCACTAGAATACCAGAATTTATTTCCCTTATCTGACTCTAGCCTGCAGCCATAGCCCTGTGGCATCCAATCCCATCAGATCTCGGAAGCTAAGCAGGGTTGGGCCTGGTTAGTACCTGGATGGGAGACCACGTGGGAACACCAGAAGCTGTAGGCTTGGGAGAAGGACCTGGCAACCCCCTCCAAAAAAAAAATCAATTCTGCCATTGAAAACCCTATGAACAGCAGAGAAGCACTGACAATGGTGTTTCCCCTGTTGTACAGAGGGTTGCTGTGAGTCGGATACCGACTCGATGGCACCTAACAACAACAACAACAATCTGACTCTAACTTACTACTTGTGGACCAGCCTTTCCCCTTCCACTAGCCGCAGTCTCTAGGAATCACTGTTCTACTCTCAGCCTCTCTGAGGTCAATTTTTTAGATTCTGTGAAGTGTTTGTCTTTCTGTGCCTGGCTTATTTCAACAGGATGACCTCCTGTTCTATCCATGTGATCATAAATGATAGGATTTTGTTCTCCTTTGTAGATGAATACTATTCCATTGTGTTTACATACCACATTTTCTTTATTCCTTCATCAGCCGATGGACACTTAGGTTGCTTCTGTTTCTTGGCTGTTGTGGATAGTGTTACAACGACCATGGGAGTGCAGATGTTTTCCTGACGTGCTGGTTTCATTTCCTTATATACAGCCAGCAGTGACATTGCTGGATCATATGGCACTTCTATTTTTAATTTTTTAAAGGCCTCGCCATAATGGTTACCATAATAGCCGTACTCACATATATTCTCACTAATAGTGGGTTCCCTTTTCTCTACATCCTTACTAGCACTTGTTCTCATTTTTCTTTTTGTTTTTCCTTTCTTTTTGGTGCTGGGTATTGAGTTCAGGACCTCAAGTATGCTAAGCACATGCTCTGCCACTGAGGCACAGTCGCAGACACAATTTTTTGTCTTTTGGAGAATAGCCATTAACTAGATTGAAGTGATATTTCTTGGAGGATTAATGATGTTGGGTATTTTTTCATATACCAGATGAGAACTTGTATATTATCTTTTGAGAGTCACATATTTAGATCTGTTTGCTCATTTAATAGTCATATCTTTTTTCTTTCTTGTTCTTTTCTCCTTTTTCTTTTTTTCTTTCTTTCTCTCCTTCCTCCCTTCTTTCTTTCTCTTTTTTTCTTTTCTTTTCTCTTTCTTCTTCTCTCTCTCCTTCCTTCCTTCCTTCACTATTATACCTCAGGCTGACCTCAAACTTGTAAACCCTCCTGCCTCAGTCTTCTCAGTGCTGAGATTATAGGTGTGTGCTGTCATCTGGTCAGGTTTTCTATTTCTTTATGATTCTATATTAGTAAGGTCTATGTGTCCAGGAGTTTGTCTCCTTCTAGGTTATCATATTTGTTGGCATATAGGTGTTGATAATAATCTCTAGTGATTTTTTATATTTCTGTGGTATCACTTGTAATGACTCCTTTTTCATCTCTGATTTTATTTATTTGAGTCTTCCACTCTTTTTCTTAGTCCACCTAAGGGCTTGGCAGTTTTGTTTCTCTTTTAAAAAAGAAAATCCTTTTAAACCTATATTCCAGATTCCCTCCAGAGTTAAAACTTATCCTTATGCCCACACTTGATAATTTTAAAAATAGACTTCTAGTTTTAGAAGTTCCACGTTTATGAAACACTGAGAAGATAGTTTGGCGAGTTCTCATATACCCCACAGCTGGTTTCCCTTGTTAGTTAACATTTTATGTTAACATTTGTCACAATGAATGAATGAATATAGACACCTTGCCATTGATTTCTTCAGTTTTCACCCCCCTCCTTGTTTTCCTGTTTGCTCCCAGATCCCACTCAGGACACCACGTCACATCATTCATCACATATCCTCAGCCTCCTTGGCTGTGACAGTTCCTCAGATTTTTCTTGCCTTTGATGACTTGCTGGTTTTGAGAAGTACTGGTTAAGCGTTTTGTAGAGTATCCCATGGTGCAATTCAACTGATTAGGTGGGGATTTGGGGAGAAAGGCAAGGCGAAGTATCATTTTTATAATACACAAGGGTACACACTAGCAATATGATCATATATATAGGTATATATATATATATTTATATTTATATTTTTTATTTTTTATTTTTTTGCAGTGGTGGGAGGTTAAACTCAGGGCCTCGTGCATGCCAGGGAAGTGCTATATCAGAGTCGCACGCCCTGTCCCTTTTAAATATTTTTATGAGATAAGACCTCACTAATTTGCACAGGCTGCCTCTGGCCTCAAAATCACGATCCTCCTTCCTCAGCCTCCCGAGTTGCCAGTATTATAGGCATCTGCTGCTACACCTGGCTGACATCACTTCTGATGTTGACTTTAATCACTTGAGGTATAGTTTGTCAGTTTTCTTGGCTATAAAGTTATTCTTTCCCCATCTTTCCATATATATTCTTTGGTTGGACGTCAACCTGCACAGTCTGTACTTAAGAAAGTATGTTCTACCTCCCCGAGAGTGGAATTTGTCAGCCTTCTGCACAGGAGATTCCTCACGTCTTTTGCTTTTTTTTTTTTTTCCCCTGAGACAGAGTCTTGCTGTGTAGAGCAGGTTGGTCTTGAACTCACAATCTTCCTGCTTCAGCCTCCCAAGTGCTGGGATTACAGTTGTGCCCCACGTGCCTGCTCTCGTTTACTTCTCTATTCACTCCTTTATATTGGTATGGACTCATGGATACTTATTTTATACTCTGCCGTAATTCAATGCTGCTTTATTTTGTTCCTCACATTGTTCTAATGTGGGTCATCGCAAGTTCCTTTAGTTGGATCCTGTGCCCCTCACACATAGGCCCATTATTGTGTGTGTATGTGTTTCCTTTTGAAATATTTTTGGGGGCTGGGGATGTAGCTCAGTGGTAGAGCATTTGCCTAGCATGTGCAAGGGCCTGGGGTCAGTGCCCAGGACAGCTGCAGCACAAGTGGGGCAGGGCATGGGACTGGCTTTCTTTTCGGCACTGTGAGGTTGTCCAGGCTCCTCTTGTGTATTTCTTGCTTCAGCCCTGCAATCAGCGATTTCTCTAAGGAGCCCTGGCTTCTTTTATGGGAGAATGGTGTTACAAACCAAGATCTGTCTACGTCCCTCTGCTTTGTTTTTCCCACTATAAATCGCCTATAAAATGGTGACTGACTAGGAATTTGGGGTGTGGAAGGAAGTCTGAACTGCAGAGTCAGGCCTAAGATCTGTTTCTCATAGTTCTTGATTATTAACTGCAGTGCCCTGGACAAATAATTTAACCGCTTAGATTCTCACCATTCTAATCAATTAAATGGGCATAATATTCCTTACATTTTGGGTTGTTGTGGGAATTAGGAAAAAGTATTTCTAATGAGCCTGGAACACAGAATCTGTTCAGTCATTTCTTGAAGCAGGCTGGGGCCATATGGGTGTCACCACCCCAGTGTTGGCTGAATACCAAGGAAAATAAGAAATTGCCTAAATGAAACCATATTATCCATGAAGGAAATAAAGAAGAGGACATTTTACTCACCACCCTACTGCCCGAACACCTGTTACTGCTTAGTCCCTGTCATTATGGGCTTATTTAAAAAATATTTTCATCACACTGTACGTAACTAGAGACATACCTTTTACCGTAGGCTGTATGGTAATGACAAAATAACAGCACTTACTGACTGTTTATTTGTTGCTCCTGTTTTACATGGGTTATTACAATCTCCACTTTACAGCTGAGGACACTGAGGCACAGATAGGTTAAGTACTTTCCTGGAGGGCACTCAGCCAAGGAGAGGGGAAAAGCAGGGTTGAACTGGGGTCTATCGTCAGAGATTGAAAGCTTTGTGCTAGGTG